>JAGDQP010058025.1:0-12633 GCA_022664845.1 Lepisma saccharinum
CAATAATTTGGTATAAAATATACCTATTTCACAGCCTATATAAAACCACGAATCCACAAAGAAGAAAGAAAAAAGGAGGTGTGCGAAGTTGACAGGACCAAACAAAGCTCAAATTCTCAAGCTCGCTCCAGAATTTAAGTACAATTTGAGCTTTCAGGAAAAACAACTCTCAGAATTTGAGCTTCCAATATAAACGCTCCAAGTCCATTTTTGCCCTACCGGCTTCCAATTGCAGCGCAACCAAAAGCTCAAATTCTCAAACTCACTCCAGAATTTAAGTACAATTTGAGCTTTCAGAGAAACCAACTCTCAGAATTTAAGCTTTCAATATAAACGCTCTAAGTCCATTTCAAAGTTGCTAAAGTATCACATTCACGTCGGCCGACATGAGCATATTGGGTTTTAGTACATCGATCGATATCGTTCAACGATATGGGCCCCATATTGGATGGTAAACATCTTGGAGGATATAGATCGACGATAGACAGCGTAAACGGCTGGGGATAGAAAACGAAATTCGGTGTGAATGTACATTATCACAAGCAGGTTAAGAAAATATTACAAAATTTTGAAAAAAAAGTCGCCATCTTGGATCGAAAGTGGCTGCCAAAATGATTACCATAGAATACACAGCCTAAACGCTTGGATCCAAAATATCGACCCCAAAAAATGTATGTTCCGTGTCGTTTGAGCTAGAGGTACGAAATTTAGCATAAATGTGTATTATCAAGAGTAGTTTAGGCGAATTTAAAACATTTTGAAAATGTTGCAATCTCGGATTCAAAATGGCAGCCCCAAAACTCTTTTCCACTCCGTTCAAACTCGAGAAATGAAATTTGATGTAGAGGTGTACCATCACGAGTTTGTCATGACAATATAAGTAAACGTTTAACAAGTCAAAATCTTTCATCCAAAATGGCCGCCCAAAAACATTTTACAGACCACTGAAGCTTGAGAAACGAAATATGTTATGTAGGTGCACACCGTGAGTAGGTTACAAAAAAGGGGGCAAACCACCCCTATGAGGGCGCAGTTCAGGGGGCATAGGGGATCAGTCCCCCGGACATATGACAAATAATTTAATGTAAGCTATTATTGGCGTATAATAGATGAGCTTGGATAATGGCAAAAAAAGGAAGCGGAAAATAGTGTTCAAAAATGTAAAAAAATGTACCAAAAGTGAGATAAAGTATGTTTGATATAGCGTTCCGTTAGTGCTCAAAAGTGGAAAAAATATGCCTCAAGAAAAATGTGTTCTATATCTATCGTAATTGTGTACTGATTTTTTTAACATTTCTTATGGACCACATTCGAACACTTTCACAGTACTTTATTACACAGTTTTTACACTTTTAAATCAATTTCTCGTTTTCAATAGTGTCCTAAAAGTGTACGAAAGTGTGCTGTTTTACAGTGTATGTTTATCTGTAGACCTATTTCATTGGACGCTTCTACTAAGACATTGGTGTTGCTTTGTAGTGCATCAATATCGTCCCCTATTAAATCTACATCATCTGTGTATACGAACAATTGATTCAAACATTTAATGATAGTCCCTTTTTGTCCCCTTTAGTTTTTAAAATTTCATATTCTAACGCAAATAAACAGTAGTGGTGACAAGACATTATCTTGTTTCAATCCGATACGAACCTCGAAACTATCTTTTATACTATCTTATATATTATCGAGTCTATTACCTATCTGTACTCTGCTAATGGGTCGCTGAGAAACATATTCACTAGTTGGACAGGTTATCTTGGAATTCCATATCGTATAAAGATACGTACTGTAGACCCTATAAGATTTCCCCTTTTGATAGAATCATATGCTTTCTTGAAATAAATGAATAGCTGGTGGTGAACTGTACCATTGTATTTCCATTTCTTCTCCAAAATTTGTCTCAAGTTGAAACTCTAGTCCAACGTCCGATTTATCGCCTTTTTTGTATATCGGAACAATTTAAAGCATGTGGTTTACTCATATATTCAACGCAATTCTTTACTGGTTACGTAGGCTTAAGAATAATTAAAAGATTGTCAGCTGCAAAATAAAATCATATGTTATAAGAAAACAGGTACACAACATGACATTTAGTGAACAGTGAGTGCAAGTCACTTGTGAATACGTGTAAAGTTACTATATTTGTAATGCAGATGTATGTGAGTTCAATGAAGACCTTCTGACAGAACTTTAGAAGTCCTACTGCAAGTTGTGAGTAAAATCAAGATGCCGTGCATTCAAAATGGTCAATAGCGCATTGCTACACTATCACGACGATGGTTTCTAAACTAGAAAAAAACGATGATAAAGTTATTATTGGTTGTCTTAAAACGAACCGGTATAAGTGCTAAAGTTACGACAAGCATGTTCAAGGCTGACAAAACTTGTAATACAATTTGACCAAATGAATATGGATGGATTTTTTAAGAGATGTGCTCCTTCTTCTTACTCTGCAAGACGCAATCTATTCCTGTTGGACTCTTATGGTGCCCAGAGGAGACGAAAATCAAATAAAACAAGTTCTAGAAGAAAGGAACTGCAATCATGAAAACCTAATGGTGAAGATCGCAAAATACGGCGTATAAACTGCAACTTTTGGATAACTTTTTTTATGTACAAACACACAAATTGTTACGTAAGTCAAAAGGTAGGTTTTTTAATGATGCATCTGACCCATTCCAGTAAGGCATTTCAGTAGCTTCTTTCCACAAGATTCGAACTTTAGCATCGTTATGATTGGGTGGTTTTAGGACTGATATGTAGGAGTGGATAACGCTTCCAAAACGCAAGTAAGTACTGCAATGGTCAGGTAAAAGGGGTGCCTAACAAATACGACAAGTCAGCTTTTATAAATTACGGGTGGTGTACTGACAATTTGTTTTGAAACATATTTCACGCTATCATTGCTGTGTTACATATTATGTTCCTGGATGATGCCCAGAGATCTGAAAATATGTTAAAAGGAGTAATATCATAACTAAATCATAGTTTTTAGAGACTTTACTTTGGTTCACAATGATTTGCGGTGTCCTCAAGTCTTGCAGAAGACAAGACTTGAGGACACTTTTTGCAAGTGAAAAATCGGCACATACCACAAGGCCTAGTATAGTCAAGCCAGGGGTACTAAAGGGGGAGCATAGTGTTTACATCAAATACTCACACAATGACATGGAAGTTTATCTGAAAGTAAGCCTGCAAAAACAGCGACCAGACGTCGCGAATGTTCTTTTGTCACTGAAGTACTCAAGTATAATGATATTCATACTCTGCTACAGTTCATCCCACATGTGTCTCAGTTTTACAGAAAGTTGTGTGAGGACGGTTTCAACATTAATGAACAGGAAACAGAATATATTGATGCCGAGCTGATTTATTAAAATAAGCTTGGTTTAAGCAGGCTTATGTCTTGAAATGAGGAGTTCAGGGAAAGTGGGCACATGCATATTCCAATTATAACTGTCTTTCTACATCCGTACCCGCTTGTCATCTCCTCCAGTAATGACTTTGCCAATGGTGTTCATTTTAGCACCAAAAATGACATGCGATAGGCACATTCATTACGGGATGAGATACTAGATGGCAAAAACTGTCTATCTGAATTAAAAAATCAGTTTTATTGGAATGTGGCATGTGCTCTTTCCCACCGAGCTCCTCAAATGCTTTGTAGTAGTTTTTTTTTTTTTTTTTGTATTAAGCTTACTCGGTACTGACGTACCCTTTAAGTAATAGTTTAGTTTCTGAGCAATGTATGCATAATTGTTTTCTACGTAGCACAATAAACTGTTTGTAATTCGCAATGGATTTCAGCTTGATTTTGTTTTTATAAGCCGTCTTATAATAGTATTTTTTATGCCTTCATGTAGCTAAGATTGGAATATAGTTCAGAAGGACCTTCTACTTGATGATAATACTGCAGATATACAGTTTTGCTTAATATTTTACCAGAACAACCATTTCCAAGAAAATGCTTTCTCTGTAAAAACTGTAAATATTTTGTGGCATGTGTCCTTATACCTCTGGGTCACTCAATTGATAGTCATGCCAAATTTCCCTCTTGGAGGGAGTCAACTCGACAAACTACATTGTAGTGTGAGTTACCCAGTCTGTAAGGATATATCTGACAATCATTATCTATTAATTGATTTTACATGTCACCCGTTCCCCATCTCCCTGGGGGGTGTTAAAGCCCCACAGTATATATTTCCAATGTGTAAGTGATATGTGTACCAAGTTTGGTTGAAATTGCTCCAGGGTTATGCTAGAACATCCATACGCTTTTAAATACAGAGATATTATCCCTAGACAATTCAGCCTACGAGTTTCATTTGAACCACTGTATATGTCCACTTTGTAGCATACTATCTTTGTCCACTGAACAGGAACGTAAGCTAATGACTTTTGGCAGAAAACTATTCACTGGAAAGGAAATAATGGAGTTCACATCATAAATATTTCTTATGAGTAACGAGACGTAATAGTATAAGTAACGTGTTATAATTTGTCTTTTCTTATGCGATGTGTTTATCGAGGTCTGCTTTAAATCGTGGGGCAGTGAAGTAATTATTTACTCATTGGCTTTGAAACTGGAAGAAATAGGATTCAAATCACTATAGATATATTGTCGTACTCTTTATTCACATTGTTATCTCATCTTTAATTGCACGTATTTAATATCAAATGATCTACAAAAAAACCTCTTTCAATTTGTTTAGAATATTCTTATATAGTTACCTTGAAGACCTATGACAATCTGACTTGCTGACTTACTGATGCGTTGCATTGAGCCATTGACTCATTAGTCTACAAGAAATAAAATGTACTTTTCAAATTTAACTCAACTTATCTCATTTGTAGATCAGTTGAGCTGATTTTTAAGAACAAAAAAATATGTTGGAAGTACGAGCATACCATAGTAGACACTTTTATTTGAAAATTTTCCAATACGAATAATTTAGGAGAGATAAACATAAAATGAACTGTCTTTAGGGGGATAAAGAGACAACTTGGAGTCCTCAACAATAACTTATATAGCTAAAAATAAAGATTTTAATCAATAGTTTGTTTCGTAAATATGGAGCTTTATTTTATAATACAAAAATTATTTACATTAATTTATAAATATAATGTTACATTAATATATATCTTCTGTGTTTAAGAATAGTTGTAAAAAACAAATAAAAGTGTATAATTGATAAAAAAATATTTATAATACAGACAAAGACAACGAACAATTCAGTAATTTCATATAGACTTTTTATTTTCTATGTTATTAACATTTGTATTTTTGTTACTAGAGTATAACATGTTAGTAAGTCCCAGGGGATCCATGCAACTGTTTCCGCTGCATCCTTTCTTTTCACATCCAGAACCACCGCAGTCACTCCTTTTCTGAAGCGGACTTGCTTGGATGACTTGGAAAACCTGCAACGAAACAAGAATATTTTCTGTGTAACCTCAGAACTTTCTAGAATAGAAAACTAAGATTATATATTTCGTTAAAGCAAACTAAACAACAAAGTAATGTTAAGGTAATTCAATCAGCGTTGTTAACCTTGCCAGTACAATAGTATAAAGAAGAAAGGTCCAATTCAGGGTCTTCTTAAACACGTCTCAGCTCCTTTGTGTTCTAGTAAGGAAGACAAGATCGAGCAGTATAGTAGGACGCATAAAATGTGGATCCTGATGTGAGATTTCTCCCCATAACAAGAGATGCCTTCATCGTTCATGGCATTCTCCTGGAAATACTGTGCATTTTTATTTTCACATTTGTTCCCCCTCAGAAAATCCTGAGTTTGCCATAGACACAGAAACCAGCCATTACCACTGAAGTCAAATCGTTCCATCTTAGCTAAATCAACTTGCTGTAGGCCATTTCTCCCTTAAAACTGTTTTATCATACAAACGAAAAACATATGTGTTTCATCGTTTACCGTATCCTGATAATTTGAAGAAAATCGGCGTTGCCGACGCCTGCTTTTGGGCCGTACATGTTTATTCTTGGGGCCATACCCCAATTCAAACTGTTTTACAACACCAACGAAAAATATGTGTTCCATCGTTTACCGTGTTCTATTTATCTGCAAATTTGAGGGAATCGTCATTGAATAATAAAGTAAAACTCATTTTAAGTCGCTGAATATCATTGGCTCAATTCATGCTTTGCCATTTTTGATTCAATTATAGCACTTAAAGCGTTATATATTCTGTATTACGTACAATTTGTATAGGCCCCACTAAGGAGCAAAGCTAAACTGTAGAACTGAGAGGTACAACAGAAAGTGACTCCTTCTCCATTCCAACTAGCTGTTGAAACCAGATAGATTGAGAAACAGAAAGCTTATCATACAAAAATTGAGGTGTTGAAATCTGAGATTATTTTCTATTACTTTTATGTTGTAAATTTTTGTAATATTAACCGATACCACCATTTATATATTCTTTGTTTAAACGCAGCGAAAAAGGTACCGTGCCACCCCACCTTCTATTTCCTTGTTCAATCTTTTAAAATGTTGTATTAGGTTAGTATTCAAAGTTTTAGTGTTAGTAAACTAGATAAATTTGTGTTAATTCGTAGATTTTAGTAATTATTTTTTTAAATGCACCCTTTTTGATTCTTTTTAATACGTTTTCATCGTTTTCTTCTCTGGCCGTTCAGTACAAATTTTGCAATCGATTTTAAACTCACTTCCTATCATCCGATTTCATTGCAATTTTGTAAACTTGCTTGCTTCCGATGACAATACACTATTCAATCAGTAGATTACAAAACAAATAATCCAGTTACCTGTAATTAATTAATTATATTTAGAAGTAAATTAAGTCAAACGCCTTATTCGTTATGCAACCACATTAACACTTGTGATGTGTATGGTAGTAGAAGCGTCAGGATAAAAACGGTAAATTCTTCAAAAACAACTGAAATGTACTTTCAGTTACTAACGACTACTATATTGTTTCCAGTCTTCAGAAATGATGTTATTATATCTAAGAATTTCAACAAATGGACTGAATTTGGAAACATTATTATGTTTAATGGCTAGAATGTAAATCTAGAATAATACACTACAGTGAAGAAGACGAAAACAATAAAGAAGAAAAGCAAAATGACTTTTTTTTTAAAAAAAACGAGCTTTTTAAGATGGACTAAGCGTGAGTGCTCTTGCTTACCATATCATAAAATCATATTATCTAAGAGCACCCACTCTTTTTTTTCCTATTCATAAGATTTATTCAATTTATTATTTTTTTTACTTTTTAGTCCATCTTAAAAAAGCGTGCGTTCTTTAAAAATTCATTTTTTAATTATTTTAAAAAGTATTTTTCATTTCCCCGAAACAAATGCCGATATAATAATTTCTAAAATTCGTTGTTGATAATATTGGAGCTCCAAACATGGTATACTGTACTACTTTTAACAACAAAATAATATAAAGAAGTCATTCAATTTTTACATGATCGCTATTTGTTTGCAGTTTCCGATGTCATAGCGTTTCTACAGGGGGTTAAAAAATTTCAACAACTTTGAAGGAAAATAAATTATTGCAGGATTTTGGATTTTTTTTACTCTCTTCCGTAACAAAGTATGTACGTGTTGTTTAATGTGACTCGGACCATTACTTTCACTGCAAAATCAGAATGGAAATTTGGTAGTATTTGAAACGCATGCTATATTTGGACCCCATTCCTAAAGAGAAAAAATATTTAAAAAAAAAATATTTCTAGATTAGCCATTTATGTGTTCTAAGAAGTGATCATGTTTGATCGACCGAACATTGGTTTAGATTTTATTGCCAAATATTTTCTGCAAAATAATTGGTTATTTTGAAATGTTCTCTACATTTGGACGTCATTTGCTCAGGAAAATCAGTTTCAGAATAAATCATTCAATATGATAGTAGAAACAGTTGTGTGTTCTAAAAGTTGAAAAATGTTTATTATCGTCTAGGTATGAGTTTCGATTTTGCTGTTAAATGTTTCATTTAAAAAAATGCGTTCGTGAGAAGCTTCAGTACTTATTTTGACGGAAGGAAAGGAATTATTGGTGGCAGAAGAAGTGTCTCCTTTCGCGAACGCAGGAAGAAGGAAAGGAAAATCCAGCCGTAAAATCTAAACCAAAACTTGCTCGATTACACAACTTGGTCAGTACGTAGAACATATGAAGTACGTAGAGCTGATAGGTACAGATTCAGATATCTAAACCTGGTCCAACATAATATGTGCGACTTCTGTGAGGTGATTGCGTCTCCAGACCATATTGTTCTTAGATGCCGAGAGACAGAAGATTTAGTCAGAGAACCTCTTGGAAGAGAGACCTGTCATGGAAGTTCTGAGAACTCCAGAACTATTGTCGGTCCTCCGAAAGACGGCAGAAGAGATATCAACATACCACAGAAGAAAGTTCCTGGCTGGTAGGGCGCGTCCTGGGGTGCATTGGCTATTCATTTCAGCACTGGTTATCCATCCACAATCGATTAGATCTACTTCGATCGTTTCTTTCGTTCCCTGTTAGTGCTTCTTATCCGAAAACGATTTAATGAATCAAATAGCAAAACTCTAAATAATTTACCTTCATTGTTCTGGCATCATTGTTGTAAGTTGAGAGGAGCGGGCACGGTTTATATAAATAAAGCAGGTTAGAATGTAAACATGTTTATAAGTTACGGCTGGCTTTAGTATGGTATAGGGTGTCCGAAAAGTCATGTCCCGTCATCTTTGAACTGTGATATATAGAAGGAAACAAAGCGAGGCATGAGAATGTGGGTTGCACACAAATAAAGTGTCATCCTTGAAAATATTTTTCCGAGGAATTCCAATGTGCTACATGTCTAATGTTCCAAGTTAGAGGAGGAAGAATCCTACAACTAATAAAAAATGATAAAGGTCTTTGCTGTGCTAAAAGACAAAGCATTGGTGACAAGGACAAAGAGAAGTGATCGATTTGTTTTGAACAAGATCAAGAAGCTCGAAATGTCATTCAGTTTCTTTGTCAGTTTGAAAGTCAAAAGTTCCTTGATATACTTGTAGGACAAGTTATCCGCTGAAGAAGGACTTCTAATAAAATTGTGTCATTGTTGAGGATATGAGCAAACGCATTTTGACTCATGAGTGGAACAATCTGCCAAGTTATGTGTGTTGATAGATGAATCTTCAACTACCAGTAAAATGTCTAACCTTGTTGAGTATATACGAGCCTCGATTAGCAACGAAGATCCACTGTTTATATCCTTAAAACTGGTTAAATTAGAGGGTCAGACAGCTAAAGAAATTAACATGCTCAACATTACGAAAGTGCTTGAAAATGTGAAGGTTTTCAGAAATTTACGTTTTGTAAGTGCCAGTGTCATGCGGAGCAAGCCAAATAGTATAGACAAAACCATTAAGATATTTTATAAGTCTTTACGTGTTCGTTATTACATGAATCATAGGTTGGAACTTGCAGTAAATTATTCCATCAATGAAGTTGTAGGTGCAAATCATTCTAAAACTTGTATCGAAACTCTATACACACATTATAGCCAATCTACGAGAAAAGTTATGGGAACTGTCAAATAAGTTAAGAATTTGAAGTCCAGTTCTTGCGTGTTGGGCGAATTGTGAATATTTGCAGGATTTCCAGCAGCTTAAGAACACTCCGTGTAGTATGGGTAGTGTCTTCAACAATGGAAAACTTGAAATCCGGAAAAAAACAGGAAAACAAACTGTTTTTCTTTTATTGTTCGTGCTACTTTGGAAATAAACATTTGTTTTGCTATTTCGGAGCATTTCAACACTATTTGAACATTAATAAATAGTTAAAATGTTAGTTTTTGATACAAATTTGGAATAATAAAATCTGTATTGGGATTCCCATATACCAAACTGTGTCCCATAAATATGTTTATCAATCGATTCCAGCTTGTAGCCAATGTCATATATTACATTACGATGGGAAAATCTAATGAAGCGGAAAACTTACGTTTCTTACTCCATCTTAATAACTTCGCTAAACTTCAACTGTTGAAATCTATATTTTATGAAAAGCAAAGAATAGACGTGTTAAGTGAAAGTAAATACTGCCATATAAATAAGAAAAACCCGCTCGAAATCTGAACAGCTTCAAATCGAAGTAGGGATAGTATATGAAAGCTATATTATTTTGTAAGTTATTATTTTATAATTCAAGAAATTAATTTTCATATTTAACGCAATGCTTTCTGAATCATTTTGGAATTCTTTTGTATGGAGAAAGCAAATATGAATATCACCTTAAATTGATTTCAAGTAACTGAATGTTATAGAAATGCGAGTCGGGGTTAAGCAACCTGTTTTATGTTACTGGGAATATTACACATGCTTTTTAAAATTAGAACTTATTGATATGAGTAAGTCTGAAGACATACATTGCTCTATATTTTCTGTTGTAAAATAAATGACTATCACTTAATTATTATTGTGTAATGAAATGTCAACCGGATCTTTGTTATATACTCACCTATATTTACACTAGCACATATGGCCGGAATCTAAAGCAGAGAGTCAAAAGCATCCTGGCTGAGTCCCTGAAATCTTTGCTTGGAATTGAAGAGCTGATTTGAAAAACATCCTAAGTCCACTTTTCCGCATTTGCATTTTTTCTATTTGTCGGTATCTATGGTTAAAGGGTTATCCACTTGGATAAATATTGCATCCTAATTGCACACAGAAAACAATACAAAACAGTTTCCGCTGAATAGGACATTATGAAAACCTTGGACTGTTTTACGTTCCTCCTGAAAAATATACTCCGGTAGACTTGGGATGTTTGTCAATTCAGGTCTTCAAGTTACGAATCGTTAAAAAGTTGTAAGAACCTTGAAATACATTACACTCGTTAAACTATTAATTACAGCTTGTTAAAACTACAAAATATCTGCTAACTAGTGAATATTCGTGATGAAAAAAGCAAAAAAGCAAAAATATTTTGTTAGAAAAAACAGGATTTTATCCCTTGCGGAAAAAAAACTATTTTTCTTGTTTCCCGCCTCCCTAACATTTCTGGTTTTCTTCCGGCCTTTAAAAAGCTAAGTATTGGTAAACTTTCTGTTATTATATTGTCAGGGATATTGGTCGATCCCAAGACAGTATCTACACTTATTAAAAGACATTCATATTGACAACAAAACTCCTATCAAGTGAACTTTTGTATTACATGTTATTATAAATTGCAACAGGTAACAAATACCTAAAGAGACAAATAGAAAAGCCGAAGACGCTTACTCATATATAAAATAATACATAAAAAGTATACGTAACTTGTTAGGGATGTAAAAATATTGTTAATGGAAGTCTTTTATTATGTCAATAGCGCAGAAACCTTTGCGGACTGTATGAGTGGAAAATAGGAGCTTGAGACTGTATGGGCCATCACCTCCCCTGAAAATTGTGCTGACCCATTTAGTTGATTAAGCTCCTCAGCTCCCAAAAAGGGAAAAAACTGAGTGTAATATATAGGAGAAGATATACGACAATACACACAGAGAAGAAGAGACTCAACAATACAAGTTTACTATAAGCAAAGATTGTATTAGCCTATAGTACAGACACTCTACTCTACGTACTTTGCAGACTGGCTGACAAGCCCACCTTTAACTCTAGACCAACCATATAGTCCGGTGAGTAACATGGCGCCAGTTTAACATTATAACTATTTTCAGAATGAGACCTTATTTCTGAGATTTACCCTTTGCTTTTTATTAATGGCTACATCCTTATCCGCAGTACCTAACTTGCCCAAGAGGCAAAAAGCCAGACGATATGTACTGCAGGAACATTATTTGTCTCTCCCGCTGCAAGCCAGAGATATGACCATAAAACGTGGTGATTACCTCGTTCGTCGGACCACCAGGGTAATAGAAACCTATACGGAGGAACGTGGACCGATGTAGGGAAAGGTGATAAAAACCCAAAAGAGCAGTATAATGAGAGAAGTTCCCATTAAAAGAAATATCAAATTTAGTGAGTTTGAACACTAACCACTTTCAGTATATGACTTTGGATTCCACTGAGACAAAAGTGGAGAGTGGTAGTTAACGAAAGAACCCCGAGAAAATCCACGTATATGATATTTGTCCTTCACAAATCCCACATGGCACGAGTAGGGATCGAAGCAACGATCCCAAGCATAAGCGGTGGTCACTCTACCATTGAGCCCCCGAGCAGGAACGCTAAACCGGGTCGTCTAGTTGCTGGTTACGTATTCTGACCACTAAACTATCGTGGCTCAACCCAACCGATAACTGGAAGACCCCAGTTAGAGCCCAAATTTCGACAAGGACAGTATCTCTGTATATTTTTTAAGAGTTAGCTTCACTCGAGGTTTCTGTGCATAAGCGAATATATCAAGTTTTTGTCTATACTATTATATGCATCACGTATAATCTTATATACGTGTACATTACTGTATAGCTTACTACCTTCAAGTGTTATCTTTGTATATGTGTACTAACGTGCACGTTATGGAGGAAATGGACAATTGTTCTTGACGGAACGTTAGTGAGTGACAATGACTGTTGTAAATTTATATACGTATTTACTTGGACTTTGTTTATTGCCTTCATAATCATACTAAGTATCGAAAGAACTAGTCTTCATGTGCAATTTGTAACTTTTCGTCTG
>JAGDQP010058026.1:0-12633 GCA_022664845.1 Lepisma saccharinum
GCTCGTTAATTAATATATTGTGATTACCGTTAAGGTGTTTACATTGCTGACAAGTTTTAAAATAATTTAGGTTCTCTAATTATTCGAAAACTCGCATTGTGGGTGGTGCTGTCATATACTGGGATTTGACTATATAAATTTTCTTTTGAATTTTATTATTATTATTGTTTTCACCCTTGATTGATTAATACACCTTCCACCTACCCAGGTAGTTTGAACAATTTAGAAAGAAGATGTCATTTATATATATATATATATACATCAATTTTAATTGTGTATTTAATGGGAATATATTCTTGTTATAATTTGGGAAGAATATATTTCTTGGATGTTCATTTCTATTTCTATATACATTAGGTAAACAGTAAATTCACAGAGAATGATAGGTCAAGTTCAACACACGTTAATGTCTTTCCAGATAGAAGGGAGTAACTTGAGTTTTTTGTTTTTGTAGTTTCTGTGTTCTCGTTTAAGTGACTCTCATTATTTTTATGTTTAAGCACCAAAAAGCTGTACTCTCCATAGAATGTTGACACGCTTGGAGAATAAATGAATAGATCTTTTGTCTTGTAGCAGCGCCTTGTTCGAGGTTAAGTCACATTGATGAAGTGTAAGTCTAGTGTCTGCACATGTGATGTGTGGGTAAGCAATATGACTAGAGACTAGTACCAAATGTGTTGTGTGTTGATTCCAAGGTGCAAAACAGACAAGTTATTAAAATACTTGTTAGGGGAGAATTGTCACATTCTTCTCTCTATAGTGTTTAAACTATCATCAACTTTTGGGTCTCTGTTCTCTTATGTATTTTGTGTTATAACAATATTTTCTAAGTCCATCAAAGTTCGGACTTAGACAAATCGGAGTCAGAGAAAGATTCTATCTCATTGTAAGCAAACACAATCTTGTCTTTATTAAGCTATTGAGGTTTCCAAGTCTAGAAGCATTCTGTGTACTGAAACATTCTTAAGCTGCTGTATCAAAAACTCTGTGCTAATATAATAAACTGAATTTTGGATTAATAGAAGAAAATTTAATTTATCTGACGAACCTACGTAGGTCGCATTTCTTCCTTGGCTAGCTGAAGCAACCGATTCACATAATCATATAACAACAGTGACATCTGGTTGTACCCAACACAAATAATTGATCACAACGTATCTACGCACTTCTAAGATTACACGTAGTGTAAGTGTAATCTTAGATAGCTGGAACTCTGTAAAATACTATTAAATTGCATTTTGTATTTAATAAACGTCATGGCTTTTATAACAACGCTTGGCTGACGTAATAGCGGATTATTTTATTGTTTTTATTTTTGGGACCCTCCTAGTCACCCCTACCTCTTGGTCTTCTTGACACAACTTTGCTTAGAGTACCTGAAGGGTACAACGAATCGGAAACGGATTCTCAACAAAGTTAAGGTAGACCATCCCCCGGTTCGCCTCCCCGTCTCGATCTCTACTCGGCATCAAGGCACTAAGTCGATAAGACCTGTTTGCTCAAAGGTAATGTTGTTGGGAGGGCTATAGGGGATATTTCTAATAGCTCAGTTCCCGGCGGACAAACCTGGGCACTATTTCCGCGATTGAGGGAATTAACTTTATTTTATTTTTTATTTTCATATACATTGTTTACATTAGAGAGACTTGAGTAAGTATTACAATTTACAGCTTAGCTTATCATTTCTTATTTGTTTGTGTATTTATTATTATTTATCCATTTATTAATTAATTGCATTCTATAAATATGCTTATTTACCTGTAGCTTCTCTTTTATTTAACATTCCATTCACACTCAATCATTAACATTATTATTCTTTTCATTACTTATGCTTTATTAATTATTCATTCTTAGTTTGTTTATCTATATACCTGTAGAGTTCTTATTACTTGTACAAAATCTTCCAATGTATATCTATTCCCAGTACTACTATATGATACTATCTTTATTCCCGACATTGCTTACTATCCCTAAAATCCCAACCTAACAGCAATGATAATTTTTTCATGATAGTCTACTAATTTTTACTTACAAGACACATTGGCAATCACATACAATTACAGCACATTCATACATTCATTCATACACCTTCAGGCGATGTTGATTTCCAGAGTTGATTCAGGCCCCTGGCCAGTGGGATCTCTCCTCCAGATCTGTCAATCGGTTCTTCTCCTCTCCATATCGTTGCACCAGACAGAACTTAGTACTATTCCACACACTATTTCACTAATTTTCTTCACACACACACTTTCATTTAGTACACTATTAGCTGTTACTCTGCGATCCAGAGCTTCGGTGCTGTCCTGACTGTCAGTCGACAGCAGCTAGGAGACTTTTAATATTACTTATTAAATTCTTCATTTATTCGTACTTTTGTACTTGTTAATTCGATCTTTCGAAGGAAAGCAATGGCCATGACCGTGGAATTGATGGAAAATCCACAAAGTTCGCACGAGTCGTGCTTTCCCCCACCTTTTAATTATTCCAGGCCTGTTTTTACAATCACGCATACAAGACACGCACACGATTCAAGACGCAAGAACATGACACGAACGAACAGCACGGTTTCACGATCACGCATTATTTACAGGATGTGTAGTTGCTTGAGTAGTTCCGGTTTATGTAATTTAAGTTGTGATTCCTCTTCTAATTAGTATTTACAAATCTTCTTTTACATATATGTGAGATTTTCGCCGCAAGTAGATCCAGGGAGTTCCTTAAGTCTTCGTTGTTTATCATATCCCGAATTGTATGCTTTTGCAAAACTCTTCTTAAGTCAATCATCTGTTGCAATTCTGTTCCCTGATAGTTTATTTGATTGCTAGGGCACTCTAGAACTACGTGCTCCAGTGTTGATTCTTGACCACACTCGTATTCCGAAGAGTCCACCAAGCCAAGTTCAAATAACTTTGTCATATAAGGCCCGTGGCCACTTACAAATTGTATCAGTCTCCCACTTGGGTACCATTTCTTCCAGTCTAGTCTAGTTGATACATTATCAATTATTCTAAACAATCTTCTACACTTGCTACTCTGTTCCCAAAGACTTTGCCATTTCCTTACTATAATTTCTTCTATTTCTGATTTACAATTTGTCATTGTTCCCAAGATTTCTGTAGCTCTAATTAAGTTTCCTTTTTTAAACCAATACATTGATGCTGATTTAATAACTTCCAGTTGGAGGGGCATTATTGCCAACATAATATTCAGAGCTATGCCGGGTGTGGTCCGATAAGCGCCTGATGTCCTCAGTAACACAGATCTCTGCCCACTATCCAGTTTTTCAACAAACCTTTTACTTTCCGTCAGCCTGTGTGCCCAAACACTTGCGCCATAAGTGCCTATTGAATTAATAATCTGTCCATGATATAACTTTATATATTTCAACGGCAGCCCATATCTCGTTCTTGCTAATGTTGCAATTTCATTGTCAATTTTAACTATTTTGTTCTTTATTGTTTCTACATGTTCAATAAAATTTAGTTTCTCATCTATGATTACTCCTAGATATCGAAATGATTTGGCTCGTTTCTTAATGACCGGGTTTCTTTCTATTCTGTTTTTAAAGATCATATATTGCGTTCTTTTCAGCAGAAACAACTAACTTATTACTTTTACACCAGTTGTATATTGTTGTGAGTACTCTCTCTGATTTAGTTTCTATTTCTCGTCGCTAGTCCACTTTAACCACTATGGCAATATCATCGGCGTAGGCAATTATGGACATTACCTCTCTCATCTCCTTTATCTTTTTAATGCAGGTATTGATACATATGTATAAAAAAAATTGGGCCACAGACCGATCCCTGTTGACGTCCTTTATTTGGTTTTCTATTTATTTTTTCACCCAAGGCACACAGGCTAACCATTCTGCCTGCACAGTAATCCCCCGAGCACCCCAATTAAATAATTTGATATTTTAATTTTTTTCAGATTGACAAATAGGGCTGACCACCACAGATTGTCGAAAGCTCCCTTAATATCAACATATATAGCCAAGACATACTTGGCGGATCTCAAAACCCGTCTGTGCGTTTCCGTAGCATTCGGAAGGTCATGGATTCGATACCAGAGGCCAACCACCCTGAGTTTTTTCCCCAGCCATACCAGGCAAGTGCCTTGATGGTACCTTGAACCTATGCTCTGGCCGACTCCAATCCCATCTTTCTCCCTACCATATCTCGGCCTGAGTCGTAGATACCTAAAAGTCATCAAGCAAAATTCAATTCTCAGCATTTTATATAGTTTCCATTTCATGAATTAGTTTGATCATTCCGTTTGGGTTCTTTAATTTATATTGTATGGATTGAACAGGCAGCTATGGTTTAAGCACATTACTAGTCTGGGAGTCAGTAACAAATGTCGCAAATGTGGAACTTAGGCCACTTTCCAAATCACATGGATTTTAATGATGCATTTTCATGTGGATCAGTAGAAGTTAGGACCCTCTTTTTATCACACATGTCAGCAGCTATGTAAAGCACCAAAATCAGTAAAAAATCAGAATCGGTAAAATGTGGACTTGGCCCCTTTTCCGAATCAGGTCTTCAAATATATCTTAAATAATAAGATACGACTTATCCGATGTTGTTCAGGGCGATGAGACAAGAACAACGGCACTAAAGCATGGCGATATTCCTTCTGGTTTCGATGGGAACCCACATAAAACATTATTAGTTATAATAAGTAGCTATCATATGAAAAATGATACATGATAGCAAATTTTGTAAATCCACATTAAATAATAGAGCTTTGTGAAGTTTAATTGTGCCAGTTTACAAGTTCAAATTAGCGTCGAATAAATATGCACTTCCATTAACTTAATGTCGAGGAAGCAATCAAAATGCGAATGCATTAGCAAATATCAAGATATATGAAATTATCTTATGAAATTAAAACCATAAAAATGTTTGGCTCCACTTGCAGCTTATCTATCTTGCGTGCTGGTTGCCCCATTCCTTAAATATGTAGATAATAAATTACCATTACTTTCAAATACATTTATAATAAGTTCAGCATTTGTTTTTATTATATTGATTTATTGATTGTTCACTAAGATCTTTGCACGTACATTATCACAACTTACTAATGTTTTGAAAATTAAAGACAAAATCTCAAAAAATCTTGTTTCATGTATTTCTAAGCTATAACGTATGGCCAAGCATTAAGCCCTGTCCAGGAAGTAAGTGGTGTCCAAGAAAGTACTGGTCTACGATCCACGATCCACATCGCTTCCTCAGCGTTCATATCGTTGTTTGCTGAAGGTTCCTCAGCCGCCATGACGAACACTGCAGACACCAAGAGGATAAACAAAGCCTAGAATACAAAAGAAAGTAAACCATCAAAGAAGCTATTTGTCAATTACGTTATTCCTATTTATACAGCAATTTGGTAAAACAAATTATTAAGCTTCTTATGCGAAATAAACATATTTCTCTAAAGATTAAAAAAGAAACTATTTCAAATGTTTAAAGATAAATTTTCTAATATTACCTGTAATATTACCTGCAGAGAATATGAGCAGTAAATAGAACATCGGGCCAATCTAGGACCAATACTAGGCCAAACTTGAACGATATTTACCGGTACTGGCCCAGAATAGACCCGATAATCTTTGCTCCTAGGTTCAGTTCTAAGCTTTCAGATCGCTCGCCATGTAAGTTCGATATTTCTTTCATTCACTTCAATGTTTCTATGATTTTATCTTTTAAAGGCTATCATTAGTTACTATTGATTCTCCAAAAAGCTAATTTGCGAGATCACTGAGCGAAATGATTTTAGGACATATGTTGAATCAATTTTGTGAGAGAAATGTTGATAAAGTGTAAGTGTTAGTGTTCAATACAAATTACGATCAGGATATATGAATGTCTAAAATTTACCTTTAGTTACTGAATAGACCATACGAATAATCACACTGAGATCTCTCTTACTGAACAGTGTGTAGATATCTAGTAGTCACGTTAAATTGCTTGATGGCCGATGACCTGAAGATCATATCTCATAAGCGTGAAACTTTATGGCTAGGTACAGATAAGACTCGAGGGAAAATTAGAATCCCTCTTCTCAAGAAGAATGAGATTCAAAGATCGTACAGAGATATATTATAGGAAATGTGTGAAGAATTGTTCATAAAGCAGACAAACCTGGACATCGCACCAATAGATTACTAATTCCTTCGACATCTGATGTGTACTTTCCTGACTGTACTGGAGTCCTTGAACATTGATACAATCATTTTCACTCTATATTGAAGACATATTACCTCTACAGACCCGAGTGTATTGTATTTTAAAGATGGCATATGTCCTTTTATCTAAAACGAATCGAAGCTTCTAGAGGTTGTTATTATAATTTCTGAAGTAAGACTTTGGTTTACAGATATTATCAACTCTAATATTTGAAATCAGTCAGCTAAACTCCGATAAACAAATTAATTTTGTATGCAACTACTTCTCATCAATCTAATATTTAACCCTTCATCATTTGAACTGAATATAAAAAAATCAGCAAACTAGAATGTTTACAATTACAGATACCATGGAACCTCGCTTACTCGAATGTGAAAGGGAGAAGACAAAATTCGAGTTACCGAATATTTCGAATTAGCGAGGTTCGAGTTATTGAGATTTTGAGTTAAAGAGGTTCAACGGCAGTCCAGAAAACAACGAAAATTCAAAGTATGGAGGTTTTCATTTAATAATGTTCGAGTAGCAGAGGTAAATTAACATGGGGTGGAATAGGGAAAATAAAGGGGAATGAATCAAGTTCGAGATATCAAAGAATTCGAGTTATCGACATTTGACTTATCGAGGTTCTACTGTATTCATTATATAACAGATCAAGTAATAGGTACATGCTATTTAAATTCTTTCGATATAATTTTCAATTCTGCAGCACAACAAGTAATACCAGATTACGCAGAACTCTAATATGTAGCAAAAGTGAAAACGAGAGATGCTTCAAATATCTAATCTTGTAGTATCTTATAGAAATTGGGATGCCTTCGTTTCACCTTACACCTTGTATTCAGTCAAGATGTTCTAACTTTGATTCCGGATATGGAAACCATGAACTTGAGTTGGAATTCACATCAAACCGTAGGTCACTTCATCAGAACATCAAATACATCTTGTAGAAGACAATGACTGTCGGTTCACCTTGTCAATGGGTCTTCTGATAATTAATCACGTTTTCATACCCATAACATTTTTAAGTAAATTGAAACCGGAATTTTGCAATTGGAGAATGTGAAATTGTCGTGTAGACCTCTTTTAAGATAATTATATTGCAATTTAATTTAATTTAATTTTTTAAGGACCTTTAGGTAACTTTATCTCAGGCCGAATTCTATTAAAGTAGAGTTTTGTAAACAGATCTGTGACCAACTACATATATTATTAACTAGGTTCCATGGGATCATTATTAGCCACGGTGGATCAGTAGCAGAGCACCCTCCTCTGGTGCGCTGGATCCCCGGTTCGATCCCGGCTCGTGTTATGTGAGCTTTGTGGTTGACAAACATTGTGTGGGTGCTTATGTCGGGGTTTTTCCACTTCCTCCCACTTTCTCCTTTCCAACCTTCGGCCAAAAATCATAATTTTACCTGAGCCAAAGTTGCCTAAAGACCTTAAAATAAAATTCAAATTCAAAAGGTATAAAGACTCGAGGTAGTATGAATTCATCACCAGAAAAATTGGAATATGATTCAATTTGAATTGAGATTAACTCCCTAAATGAGCTGGTGAATTTATATGCTAGGGATATAAAGGTTATTTTCATTGTGAGCTCCGAAGCAATCTGTTAAATGAAGCCGAGCAGGAATTCAACCCGTGACTAAGCATACAGAGAATGCGCTAACCTTTCAGCCACGCCGAGGTCAATTTAGAATATAAAACTGCACCGAGGAAATGGGATCATCATGCAATTGAAGAGACTGAGAAATATGTCGTGTAGGCCTGTTTTAAGATAATTCTATTTAAGATTCATGATTAAATCTTTGTTAAAAGGTCTGTGATGAAGTATATTGTCAATTAATGAGACTCTAGTTTGTTTATAAAAGTGCCAAGAACTAAACGAACCAAGAAACAAAGAGAAACAGGTATAAGTTGTCGCAAACACTGTGATTATTACGTGGAAATAGAAGAATACCTTTAGGAAAGAATTATGGGATTGAGTCAAAATGTCACAGTGACCTTATATTCTTAAGTAAAAACGCAAGCTTTCTTTTGTTATCTTCTAATTAATTCTTTTTAAACCGGTTTGAAATTCTCTTCTGAAACCATCCTTGCTCTAACATATGACGATTTCATGAGAAAGATGTGAGTTTTACGTAAAGATTTAGAATTATGGGTACTACTCCAGAACAAACTACTTCTAAGATATCTGAATTATATACAAAACTAGTTGAGAAAACACAGTTAAATATTGAGAAAACTTACCAGGATTTTCATCTTGAAAGCGTGAAGTAAACGAAGCTTCTTGTTATAATTTACACAGAGTATAGTGAGCAGATTAACTGTACCTATCTAGTCTCAACAGCCACATTTATATATTTTAAGTTTATCTGATTTTATCTTAAAGATTACGAAGTAGTTCAGAAAGAAACACATTTAACAACGATTACTATAGTAATTGAACTTCTTATCTGATTCAAGGTAACGAAAACTAGTGTGAACCAAGAAGAACGATGATGTAAGATGGTTCAATTTTTGCGTTATGGTCATTACTCTCTTGAAACCTTGTTGCATGCGAGAAACTTTAGTTTATTTTGAAGAAAAGTATATGAAGCGATAACATTTCAGATGAACAACTACTTAGATTATTTATTTAGAAGTCAGAGTTTTAATCTTAGAAATCTAAATTACGGATCTTTAAATAGCTATTGACAAGGAAGATTTTGTAAGTGCATCCGCCTCCGATTTCAATGAAAATTTACACTTTTGTAGAGGTGTTAAAATTAGCAGAAACCTGTTTCTTTGATTCAGTCGAGAACACGTTTTAGAGATGGCACCCCCCTCACCCCCCGCCCGCTACACAATTTGATGTATTGAAACACAAAATATAAATATACAATTTTCCTTAAATTTTGCAAGTTTGTAGAGGAAGGGTCTTCATTTAATTTCTCCTGGAGTTCGGATATATTAAATAAAATAACAGTGCTTTTTGGTGTCCATATGGTTAATCAAGTAATTCAGTGCGGTTAGGACATAATGGTTAGTCCGTATAATTGTATGAAATATAAAAAAGTAAGCACCCATATTAGCATGAATTCACATTACATTTCTGCAATGGTTTTAAATTTCAGCGTGAACTGTGTGCATGTAACATTCAAGCATTACTTTTGACATCAAATTAAACTGTGTAGGTACAAGAAAAAGTTCAAAGTCCGGATCTAAACAGGAGTCTGCCATCTAAAGATCCCTTGTGTAGAGGGTTTAAAATCGGAAGATACGTATTTCTGTTTGGACCAGAAAAAGATTTGAGGGAGCGGAGAAATCCCCTTCAAAGTTAAAGAATGGCACAATGTATGCCAAAGTGCTATCAATATGTTCAACTTCGATTTGCCTGAAATTTTGCAGTTTTCTAGAGTGTTTAAAACTAGGAGGCAACTATTTTTTGTTTGGCCTAAAGAAAACTGTAGGAGGGTGGGGGGTAATGTATGAACAAAACAGTGGAGGGGAAGGACCTGTTCTACATAAACGGGACCTAGACGTGTATGAACTGAAGGACCGGAGAAGAGTAGTCGATCGAGGAAAATTTTCATTCATAACTCTGATAACCCATATTTTTTCTCAAACCTAAAATATATGTATATAGAAATCCTGTATAAAATCTGCCACAAAATGTACTCCACGTAACATTTACTGCTTTCAGAAAGTAGCACATGCAGTCGTTATTGTCACTGATGTCTCCTCACAAAGTAATATAATAGAATTAGAAAATAAAAAAAAAATAATTAAAAACTTTTTAAAGATATGCTTTCTTAAACAATTCGTACTAAAAGGTAAAAAAAAAATTCGGCTTATGTATGACTAAAAAGAAAAGCATGAGGTGCGCCAATTCAAGAATTTATAAAGTGACTGTATATGAGAGCGCGCCCCTCATGCTTTTCGTTTTAGTCATGCATAAGCAAAATTATGTTTTACCTTTTAGTACGAATTGTTTCAGAAACGTTCGTTTTTAGAAAGTCCTTTTTTATTATATTTTCTCGAGTTATTTCAGCGTTCTAATACTTTTTCTCAAGCTGTTTTGTGACCCAAATCTTAAAAAATGTTCTGCAACTAGTCAAAAGCCAGATCGTTGCAGGCTTTTATTTTACGAAAAAACGTTCGTGCTAAAAAGAAGGATTTAAAAAATATTAAAAGATGCTTTCAAGGTATATATACTTATATGAAAGTAACAAATTGTATTGTGACCCGACTTACGTTGCTGTGCAAATTTTCATCATTGTATGACCTCGGGAAATTAGTTAAATTATCAATGCAAGATTTGAGAACACCACGAGCAATGGTGAACTACAGAAAAGAATGTAATAAAAAAGAAAGCTGCAGCTTGGTTGCTTGAAAGATTTTAACGTACAGAATCTTTACAATCATGGTACTCTACACAAAAATGTAAATATACTGTTCGTTGACACCATTCACATCGTATTAATGGCACTTCGGAACAAACATCACATGTATTGTTATTGCATCCACCGAAACAAAATGCCACTGGACTCTCGAATGAATGTGGGCTTTCGTCAAAGTAACCACTTTTATACCACGTATATACGAAGACGTGTTGAAATCTAGGGAAAGACAACTGATTATGTGTGAGGGATTGTAGTTTAATAATAATATTTCGTTCGCGGAGATTAATGTCATTGTACAGTTACAATTGGAAAATCTCCTCACAAAATATCAATATCCAAAATCCATTCACATCGGTACAAACAAAAAATAGGTGTATCTAAAGTTTAACCATCTAGACACTGGTAAAGTTTCAAGAAAGTCAGAGGTAGATATTTTGTGTTTTAGAACTTCCAAAGTTTATCATTCTTGAAATTTGGAGAGGGATTTGCCCCCTCAAACAGTTTTTGGCCGGGAAACAAAAAAGGAAGTTTCTGCTAACTTTAACCCCTCTACACACCTACAAAGATCGGAGGGGAACTAATTCTAATTCTTTTGTCTATACATTTTGTGAGGGTGAAATTTATGTTTTTAAGACTTTATGAATTGAACTGCACGGAATATCACTTTCTGTCTTTATTTGTGTTAGTGATATTTTAGGGTTCGTAGACACTTTTCCAGCTTCTATCACAGTGTCCTCATTTATCTATGGTCGTCCTGAGCGTGGTAGGTCCTTCACGGTTTAAGTTTCACGAAATTTATTAACAAGTTGACATACATAGTGATGGCTTACATTAGGTCACTCTAGATACAAGTCGTTAAATCGTCGAGCAGTCGCATGGTAGTTATGCCTACATTCTCCAAAAAGAAAGTTAATATACACTTTTATCTTCAGTAGAACGTCCTTCTTCGTTACAATTCATGATAATATTCGTCAGAAAATCTTTAAGAAATAAGTGAACACACACATACGATTAGAACCAATCTAGTGTGAAAAATAATCACCTAAGAGCACACAAACACAGCTCCAACTACTTACATTGACTACTGACTAAAGTACTGCATTCAATTATATTATGAGATGTAAAGATTCTACTCGCCACGAATAGCACAGGCAAAGCCAGATACTGTCAGCACTGCTTAGCATGTCGTATCCTCAAGTATCAAGAGCTTAGGTTACTAAATTTAAACATACACATTCGTATACCGTAACAACGCTCCTTACTAATTACTTTTACAAGGCACAAATTCATACCACTTATTATATTCACCCCCTTTCTCTTCTCCATTGATAAAACACGCAGTCAATCCCCGCCCCTACGTTGCAGGCAGAAATTCATTGCGGATGCCCACAGGCGCAAAGAAATTAATTGAGAAACTCCTTGTGCTTCTGTAACGCACAGGTTTTTTTTGGCAATCCTGGCTGGAGTCGCAAAAAACTGCAACGTCCCCAACCTAATGATCCCAAAAGAGGATCACACAGACAAATAGGGTCGCCAGGAGCCTAGAGTACCCACGCAACGCATCTAACCTAACCTCTAGCTCCAAACATTTTCTACACCCCAGACGAGCGGCGCAGAAATGCCTTCCAGATTTAAGAATATCTGGGGAAGAGGATTCCAGATCCTTGTGATCGCTGTAAAAAAAAATAATTTAGATCGAGGGAGGAAATACCGGTAAGGCGACACCTCCAATCGTTTAATTAGATCGTCAGTTCATACTCCGAAGTACCAGCTGGTTCAGATTAGCGACAGATTAAGAAAGAAAAACGCAAATCTTTACTTGGGAAATAATCTCAAACGATGATACGCATAACGACCCATATGTGACTCATTCGGTGTCTTTACTCACTTCGAAGTCTACAGTGTGGCAAAAGACCATGTCTTACCTTTACCTTAGTAGGGCCCACACCTGTAGTCTGGACTGAAATAAAGACGAACGAACACAAACGAATGACGGTTGCAACTCAATCCAAACGTAGTGTCATAACGCAAAATGCAAATAATATTTATTCACACAA
>JAGDQP010058027.1:0-12633 GCA_022664845.1 Lepisma saccharinum
ATATATAGATAGATAGATAGATAGATAGATAGATAGATAGATAGATAGATAGATATAGATATAGATATAGATATAGATATAGATACTGTATGTGTGTGTGTGTGTGTGTGTGTGTATTCTACATATGAATGTAAAACAGAGAATGCTTAGTAGAAGAAGAAATCATAAAAATAATTATAGTTCCCCAGAAGGACCTTCAACTACACCAAACTATTCCTAAGAACTAAAGAAACCATCTGCAGGTGTTCATATAGTACCAGGTGTATAAGCTTCAATCCGCTGTTTGCCCATAGATGGCGTTCGTGAGCGTATGAAGCTACCATGGGCACGCCAGACCTATTGTGTGGATGAGTTGGACCTCTGGCAACACGAATCAGTGCACATAATCAGCAAGTGCAGACAACAACACACAGTGTGCCGTTGGTAAGCATGGCTAGTTTTGTGCCAGAAGAAGAGCATATGCGAGAAGCTCTGCTTTTCTGCTTCCATTTGAAGAAATCGGCTGCCGACGCGCATCGAATGCTTGTGGAGGCCTATGGTGAGAGTGCTTTATCGGAAACAACGTGCCGAGATTGGTTTCGTCGGTTCAAAGACGGCAATTTTGACCTGAGTGACAAGAAGCGTGAAAATCGACCGAGATAGTTTGGGGACCATCAATTGCGGGCGATGTTGGACGAGGACGGTACCCAATCGCAACAATTGCTTGCCGAGCAATTGGGCGCTACTCAAGCAGCCATTTCCATGCGTCTACGTGCCATGGGAAAGGTTCAGAAAATCAGAATGGGTGCCGCATGAATTGACCGATCGGCAGCTAGAGAGACGCCAACACACATGCGAAATGTTGCTCGCCAGAGAAAGAAGAAAGTCGTTCCTGCATCGGATTGTGACGGGCGATGAAAAGTGGATATATTTCGCGAATCCGAAACGCCAGAAATCGTGGGTTGATCCCGGCCAACCATTAACATCTTCCTCGAGACCAAATCGCTTCGGACGGAAGACGATGCTGTGTGTTTGGTAGGATCAACAGGGTATCGTCTACTTTGAGCCTTTGCAACCGGGTTAAACTGTCAACGCCCACCGCTACCACCAACAACTGATCAACGTGCACCGTGATCTGTGTGAAAAAAGGCCGGAGTATCAACAAAGACATGACAAGCTGATATTCCTCCACGACAACGCCCAATCGCACACGTCAAAAGTGGTCCAAAACTACTTGGAGGCACTCAAGTGGGAGGTGCTACCCCATCTCGCTTATTCACCAGACCTGGCCCCTACAGACTACCATCTGTTTGCGTCGATGGGCCACGCCCTCGCTTAGCAGCACTTCGATTCGTATGCAGACGTCCGAAAATGGCTTGATGAGTGGTTTGCCTCGAAAGAGCAGGACTTTATTCGCGTGGTATCCACAAATTGCCCGAGAGGTGGGCAAAATATGTAGCTAGTGAGGGAAAGTACTTTGAATAACTTGCTTTGTGCTTTCTTTGAACACACCATGTATTTTGCTGACTACAAAACAGCAGATTTAAGCTTATACACCTGGTATATTTGAAAGGAAGGGCTATTTCGAACATTTTACAGACTCTAACATACCGTACAACTAATACACACTGATATTTCCTGGATGTTTATTGTGTGACTATCAAAATAAAGTGTTTGTCAGTTTCTTTATCATCTTCATTGATTTTTCTTCTTACCTTGTCCCTATAAGATTAATTGAGGAACACAAAGCAAGATCTACGTATCTGTAATGTAATTTCTATGATATGTATACACCTTGTGATCTAACGTAAGTAACTTAAATGTTTCTGCTGGTGATTTGTCACCGACAGCTCTCTCTATCAATTGTCCATTTTTCTCATTGGCTTGTCTTTTCCTTCCTTTTGTCTAACAGATCATTTTACTCGTTTCTGTGCTGTTGTTTAGGAGCACTTCTAGAAATGCACCATACTTGCCAGACAAAGAAAATGGTGTCCAGAAAACTCCTATGATTAAATGTATCAGCATCAAAGTTGTAGACAAGTTATCTTCATTTCTGACAGCGAGATTTTGAATCCCTATGAACTTCAGAATACCGGGCTATTATTTATTGTTCTCGTTATGTTGACTGAGTTCAGCAAGATCTGTTTTTTAGTTTATCTCGTTTTACATTTGAGTGTCCAGCACTACGATCTTTTTCATTAAAATACATTACATTTATCTTGATATTCATCACCAATTTTCATATATTACTTTACGCACACACGACAATGCATGTCCACTACTAAGCGCCCGTCTGTTCGGAATTCCAATTGTAACTTCGACACTCCCTACTTTAACGCTTTTCTTTTTCACATTCACACTTTCCATTAATCGTTACGTGTTTATATATTTGTTCCGGTTTTATTTAGAGATTTTGTTCATTAGACTATATAAAATGTCTTGATGCTCTGGATTTCTCAAAGCATCAAATGTATTAAGTTTTTTTTTTTAGTTCATTTCGTTCATTTTTACCTAGGTCCTCTGTTTCTCTACATTCCAGAACTATATTCTCCGACTCGGCTACAGCATAACATTGGGTACATAGATTATATTTCACCAGGCACCAGGAGATACAGTTTGCCTCTGTAGGGGTCATGCTCAGCGATGAAGTGCATTAACACGTACTGTACCTATATTGATCCTTTGCAAGCACCAGATGCCGGAGCGACGAAAGCAAATATTAATGAATGAATGTATTAATGAATTTAAATTCATATATATTTCCTTTAGGCATATAAGGTTCAGGTGAGATAAAGGAGCAGAAAGGATGCGGGAGGGAGTCAGCCAGTGTCTAATTTGAAGGTACCATCCGTGCATTTCTCTGGTGTGACTGATTAAATAACGTGTTAGTTTGTGACCTTCCATATCAGAATTTAGAAAGGTAATCAACAATCAATCCAATTTAAAAAATGAATGAAAATAGCTTTTACTCTGTTTGTCTCTTACTGCAGCAAAATATCCACAATATTTTCTTGGATTCGAAGATGGGATGGATATGAAATGTACACAAAGCAGAAATCTGAATTTCGAAGGCTGCGGACCCGACTGAATCCCCATAAATATATCCCTACTGTAGTATACGTCATTGCAATTACTTCTGAAAGGACTCTGATAAAGAATATTGGTGACTTGGTTTACTGTGATTTATTGTTTTCGCTTTTCGGACTTTTCGTAATAATGTAAAGAAACACTTCACAAAGATGCACTGTAAACCAGACTAATAAAAAGTAGTCTAGTCTACATTTTACAAAAGCTTTCCAATTTTTCAAGCATCGTTAATTAAGAGCTGTTTAAGGTATGAAGGAAACCGGAATACAGAAATATTTTGGGATGTTGAATTTGAGTGACATTTTAACTAAACAGCTATTCAAATAAACTATATTATTATTATTCAAATAAATTATTGTTATTATTATTTTATTTTTATTTGTAGTATTACTAGCAGTAATCAATATTTAATAGTAATTATAGCAAGACGCCTGGAGAACAGAGTGCAATTTCTCCGAGTAGAAAACACAAATATTGATGGTGTGAGATGTAGAATACTGACCCTACCATCGTGAAATCGTGTAAACCAATTACGCAGTTGATTAGAACGGACTGTTGTTGGAAATTGAAACTGTTCAGCTACAAAATGGCTACGTATGTTGAACTCCCAACCCCCACCACCCCATCTTCACCCTTCCCATTTCCTGGCTTGAAATCCTCGGCATTAATCCACACGAGAGAGAGAGAGCGGGAGAGAGAAACAACGAAGTGTAGTCAGCGCTGATTGCGATTTAATCCGCTGCAAATATCTTTTGCGGGGCGGGAGGGATGAAAATGTACACTCGTTTTCTCCTCTTCTGCCCTTTCCTCTATTCCAAAAAGTGGCTAAAATTTTACAGCAAAATGATCCAGTTTCGCAGATTAACTTTCCAAGGGGGTCTATGTAGCCAGTTGTTTATTCATGAACTAAGCAAGCAACAAGCATTTCTAATAAATATCTTTAATTCTCCGGCTCGTTACTTAATCGTTTGTCACATTAATCCTAGAGCGACCAAGAATATAATTATGTGGTTAGCATCGAAAATGAAGACAATTAACGGAACGATTTAGCACGTGGTCCGGTGGGTGAGTAACAACGCTTGCATCCTTGGCCCGCGTACGATACCCGTTAGGAATACATAGATTCGGATCTCACTATGCCTACGCGGTGTTCTTTCTAGGTTGTCTCACGCCCACATCAAAATTCATTTATGGATCTGGCAACAGTTATATATTCGAAATAACCCACGTAGTGTTCTTTCTAGGTTGTCTCACGCCCACATCAAAATGCATTTATGGATCTGGCAACAGTCGTATATTCGATATGACCCTAGCAGCATAAGAACATCGGACCGATATTGGGCAAGTACCACGCCAATAACGGCTGATATCGATAACGATTGGTCGTTCTGTATCGAAATGATTCGACATTGGCGTTGTACGATTTTTCGACAATGCTATTCCTAAAACTTAGAAACGTGTTGTATTTCAACAAAAGACTAGCAAGAAACACTTGTAAGATAAAAATATGAAGTTCAGAGAAATATCAGTCTGAAAATGTCATCGTGCGATATCGATTGATATTGGTCGACATCGTTCAGAAGAGTGTCTTACGTGATCGAAACATCTTTGGATTAAAAAAATAACAAGTGCTACGTATAAAATTTGTATACGCTTAAAGTCATTCTGTAATAAAAATACTGTCTATGACCCTACATTCCATGTTTGAATTAATGAAATGGATAATCGATGTAGATTCCTCGATGGATCACTCCTTTGCCTTGTGGCTAAAGCAATAGACTACAAAACACAAGGTTCCACGTCCAAGCATAGACGAGTACAAAAAAAAATCAACTGCGTCTAAAGACGAGAGAATTGTGCGCGTTATAAGACAGGATGTAATCAAGATCACATTTGTTTCGAAAACTACTGTAAAAATATACGAAATTTCGGTTATTAAAATAATACATTTATTTCACAAAGTACATCCGCAAAGTGCCTGACAGATATTGGTTTAAACCGAAACAAATCCCAAGTTCAGCTTGTCACAGTGTGTATTGTATTAATTTGAGCAGCCCATAGCGGTATGTTTGCATTTTTATGAGTCTTCATATGTCAGGAATCCCAGAGGATGTTAAGCTCGGACACATTCAAACATAAATGAACATCACTAGTGAAGAGCTCATATGAATTACGACACCACTATAACAAAGAACTTTATCAGCTTTTATTTTTCTTCTAATTAGAAATTGTGTTTTTGCCTTTTAATTTTCTTGTAATATCAAAAAGGAGGGATAACAAGTGTTACTAGCTCAAGGTCCATTCGCTAAGTGTCTGACGGACATTGGTAAATTAGTGAATACAACGGACTGTCCTGCTGCACAAACTGTTTATAGTATTCCATTGAGCTTCCCATAGCGGTATTTATACATGTGTATCTGTCTTGAACCAATCCTGTAAGCATAAATATACACGACAATAAGCACACTGGATGAATGATTCATTTGTACATTTGGGATTTGAGAAACTCAAGATTATGGATAAGTGCGTGAATATTGGCGATAAGCATTACGGCTCTAGAGGCCTATATCGCTCACAAAAGCGTTTGCTAAAACTTTAATGTGGATACGTTCGTTGAAACAGTGATGTTATAATTCAAATTATTCCTTCTGTGTGTGTTCCTAGCTAGCTCTGGAATCTCTAATTTATAAGGCTCATAAATATATAAATGACCGCTATGAACTGCTAAAATTAATACAATACACACTGACACAAGCAGAACTTGGTATTTTGTTCAATAGTAAACCAATATCTATAATGTACTTCGCGGATGTATCTTGTCAGTGTATGATGGTGCTTTCCGATAGTGATCAATATCCGATATCGGTCAATATCAGCAAAATGTTTGCCATTCAATGTTGATCAATAGTGGATAACAACATCAATCGATAGCATAGATTATCCTTTATTGATATTGATCGTTATACATGTGTTACTGGGAAAGATAGAATAGTCACCACGAACCTCCATCAGATCCATTGTGACGTTGAAGTGCGTTTCTTGTGAATGAAAGCTGAGGCATACTTTCAATTTTATTTTATTTTGCTTTATTTTATATTTCAATTGTTGGTCTCAGTTGGACTAAATTCCATTTATAAGTAACATCAAGAGAGAGAGAGTGCGAAAGGGGCAGAGGGGTATGATATGGCGTCAAGGGTCGCGTGTTACTTCTGCGGTAAGGTAGAGTGAAAACCCACGTAGCCGTATGACCGCTAGGTCGACGCTGGTTGACGAAACTTTGATACTCAAATACTTCCAAATAAATATTGACACTGTCAAAGCTTCTTTTACAGGATATACTTCGATGTGATAGCAAGTGATAGTCTCGATGAAATAAACACTTACAGTATGTTCTTTTATTAAATTGACAATATAGAAAGAATACAATGAGAAGTGCAGCGTAACACAAAGATAATGAATTGTGAAAAAATAAAAATAAAGGATGATATAGTAATGCAAGAAGTATTTGTTATTATCGTTACTGTTATCTCGAGTTATTATCAATCTCGAATATAGAAGTTCCCGAAGCAGTCTCTCAAAATAACTTCAGAATGATTACACTTCTTATGTTAATTACTTTCACTTAAGGTTTACTACCCTGTATGCGTAAATGTAGATATTTACTTGAATACTACTGTGTATTGTCAATATGGCTTTTCAGACCAATATTGCATGTGAATAGGATGTGCACATATGTTATATCACAAGCTTTTACCTGTGTGATAAGGATGCCGGATATCGTAAGCTTTCACCTGTGTGATAAGTATCTCATGTGTACGAGGCTATTTCTCCTATGAGTTCGAAATGCATGACACTAATTCCTTTCTATGTGTTCTCGTATTTTGATTAAAACGATCTCTTTCCAGTGAACCACAGTCTAAGTTTTGTTTCACTGAATCATTAAAATAGAAATATAAACACTAATGTATCGACGAGACAAGTAATTCACAATTTCGTGGTTGGTACTGATGGCAAAAAATGGTTTATACTCAAACCTCACTGGTCTTATGGTTTACACTTAATGATCTCAATTATATGTATACACAAAGCTAACACTTCGTAGTAATATACCTAAGTAGATGATCCAAGAAAATTATACTGAATAACAATCTCAATACACTTATGATTATAACACGGAAGAAATTCCTTTACAGTTAATTAGTTCTTTTGACGTTATTTTTTTAATTATTAAATCTTCAACAGTTCGTTTTTGTTATGGCAAGTTAATTCTTCGTCATCATAAAGAAAAATGATTTCACTAGGATACTCGTTTCCTAACTTTCTGCGAGTACTGTCAAAAGCTTTTCTCGTAACAGGATATTTCTAACAAATTGCTTACATTAATTTCCCTTGTCCTGGTGTAATCGTTACTGATCATAGGAGGTTTGTTAGAGAGAGTAAGTCATGTGAATAGCACATCTAAAATTATAGTATTGCAACCTCTTCTAATTACTTGCGTTTAAAATAGTTTTATTTGATATTTTTTTCTAATGCACGATGTTAGCTTTCCAAAGTAAATGTGTGTTCATTGACTAACATCGCAATGCCATGTAGAGTTTTAGCTGAACTTATGATTTCGTGATAAGAATCTTGTTAAAAATTTAGAGTGAGAAGGAAAAGTTCTGAACGTCTCTCAAGAGCTGCTTTCTTCAGGAATATTCAATAATAAAAAGATATCCGTCTTCTTAACTCTCGGCTTTGGCTATTTTTCAAATTAATTGATAACTGTAGTTTCACACAGACAGCAAAATAGTCACGGCTACTAACAAGCTGTTCTTGGAGCATGAATATTGTTAAGAGAGATTACATGCACACACAGAGCTTTAATTGCCTCACCTGCATCACACCATATGTAAAAGACACTGGTAAACAGCAAGTGGTTCATTGTTTTCCATAGTTTCTCTCAGCAACAGCTAAGTGATTATGTGTCCACAACATTTAAAATGATTCTCGTATAAAACCGTTTCCATATAAATCAATGGAAGATGAGGCGGTAGTCTGAATCTTCAAGATTTAAATAAGTTTCTTTTCCTTCTCGTGCACCAGTTTTTATAAAGTATTTAGAAAATATTAACTTGATGCTTATATTTCCTAGTTCTTTTAGATCCCTTGATAGCATAGCATGAGTAAACACTATATTGTCGCTTTGTCTGTTCGTATCAAAAATATATCCTGAGCACATATCTGTACCTCAGGTAAACTGCACCATGTCACTATCCGCAAAACGCGAGTTCATTTCATAGATCTGTTGATTTGAGCACTATCTTTCACTTTCTTTTTTGCGACTTAGTGTTGTGTTATCAATTGTCATTTCGTCTAAAACAAACAACGACATAGTTGTGTACACCTCCAGGAAGAACATGCTCAAATGCACAAAACAATGTACTCGTACTAAGGTCAAGTTTGGATAGAAAATCTCATAGTGCAGTTCACCTCCGAGGGATTTTACCTCTGAGGATATGTTGCCTCGCATAACAGCACAATATGGTAGAAAGTTAGTGCTCTATGGTGTAACGTCCCTATGTACCCCACATTATACTATTTAAACTGCTCCGGCTACTGGCGTGGGATTTGGTTTTAAGCTGAAAGACAAACATGTAATAGTTGGAAAAGATGACCAAAGCAAACATAAAAAGAATATTCTGTATATGTTTATGTGGGGAGTCGCCTTGATTGAAGGGGTACCCCGGGATGTATGTATAGCATTGTGGAGAAAATGGGGAACCAATAAAATTAAAAGGAAACCAAGTTAACCTCTTTACTAATCCCCTGATTGAAGGAGCCTGATAACTGTTTGGGACAAAGTCCAAGAATAGGTGAAATTACACGGTATTACATTGCCTTCTATACCCTTTCTTCGTGGGTGCTCGTGTATCTTCGTTATTCCGAACATAGACTTTACATAGAAACTAGAAATATCTTAGTATACAATTAATATCATTGAAAGTATTTATTAATTATATTTGGATGTCCTTTAAGTATTGTCTCTGTACTTGTAAAAAAAGTATTTGGCTCAAGCTATTTCATTTATAACAGAACATTCAGTTCTACACTTTTGAATATCGAAGAATTGCATATCCAAAACATTTATACATAAGGTAATATTCTTCATATAAAAAATCAATAACGCTTAGTAATACAATATTATTGAAAAGAACCAGAAATATGATTTTATATAAAGTAGTTTGGTGTGACCTGGGCGATCCAAAGTATTTATATGTACATCACTCAGGATGCGAGTGACGTCACAATTGAAGCAAAGTACCAGACCATAACCAGAGCTAATTGTTAATAATTTTAAGTCCATATTAAGGGACCCTCGAAAACTATATATTTAATGGTAGGTTTTAAAAGCCTGTACAGTCCATAGAAAGATTACAGCCTTTTACAGTCCATGAGAAGATTAAACCTATACATTCCACGGAATATGAATGCCTATACACTCCAAGTAAGATGTACACCTTATATTTATGGTAAAATAAAAACAAATACATGCCATGGGAAAATGAAAACATATTTGACAAAGAAGGGCGGAAGACATATACATTGTACAGGAAGATAAAAATCTGTACACTTCACAGGAAGATGCAAAAAGTGTACATTCCATGGGAAAATTATAATTCTACATATTCCATGAGAATATAAAAAGAAATCCATAGAATTCGATGAGAAGATCAAAGACAGGATACAAGATACAGGAAATAGACCGAAAATGGCGGACAAAAATTTTGTAATGAATCTAGCTCCCGAAATCTTGACGAAGGTCGCTGATTTCGGCTCGACTCGGCTAGAGGTACCAACAAAGGTCCAAAACAGCTCACGGTGTCAATTCTGAAGAACTGACTCCCCAATTCTGTACTTTGCCTATTCTTTCCCACAACCTTTTGCTCGGAGATATCATCCCACAGATCAGTAATGTCAAATAGAATAAATTTTCCAAAAATAAATGAATACTAAAATTTTATGTAATCGCACATACGCGACCGGTATCAGGAAGCAGCCAGATCTCGTGTACGCATGCCAGATAAAATCCTTGTAATGGAAATAACATTGTTATTCCTAACCGCTTCGAACTAAAAGCAGTTGCTATGTTACCTGGAATGTCTTAACAAGCAATCTTAAAGTTAGGTCTTCTGCCTATCCCCTTCCCTCTACTTCCCCCTCCCCCTCTCTCTCTCTCTTCTCTTGCTTGGATAGTTCAAAGACGTGGTAGAAGCCGTCTGAAGATAATGTCATCTCCGTCGATCGCCACTTTTCTCCCCCATTGCGAGAAAAGAAGAGGCAGCAAAGTCTTCTTGCCTCTGTCAATTTCATTTACTTTATCTCAGCACCGCGTCTTATCTCGAAGAAGCTTTTTCCTTTAATAGACTATTTTGCTTTTCATTAATGGATAATATTGAAGAGAGCGGATGGCAATTTTGCAAAGAATATGCTTTCATCAGCCAACTACAAAAGCAGTCTTGGAAAGGAGCCGCTTTTGAGAAGACGACAACGACAATCTAGGACAGAGTGTTGGTGTTAGATCAACAAACAAAATCCCACTACAAAATGCCAGAGTTCGCTTCACATTATAATAATCATCTGATGTCTAATCCCTGTTGACTTTCCAAAATCTTGAAACCAACTTCTTTTGACAGATGACCCTTTGCATTTCGAATTTTAAAATAAAACATTAGATCCTAGAAAGTAACCTCACGAACCATTTTGTCTCGTATCTTCAATTTTTTATTATCAATTTTAAAAATTATATATTTTGGCACAGTATTACTGTAGCTGTTGAAAAGGAGTAATTAAGCCAATTACCACAATTTGTGTTGCCTGTAATTTAACTCAGGGACTGAGAAACAATAGAATATAACTGGCTTTGATTTATTTTATAAAAGTTAGAAATCATCTTTTAAACTTAATCGAAATATATGTGATAAAATATCAATCTTGTAGGGTAACAATATCGGTGAACGTCTAACTTCCTTAACAATTTCTTTATATTGTTGACGAGAGCATAATCGATGGTGGTTAAATCAGGAAAATATGAAGGATGTTGCACAACTATGTATCCTACTGACTACAGCGTCACCATTGTCAGTGCGTTCACTTGTTCTCGCTAGGCACTACACTACCGCTAACAAACGGTTATCACGTAGCGCCACTCGATGGTTCAATCGGTAACTCCTTGTAGTTTCTCCTTGAAGGTCGGTTCTTGCTTTCTGCTTGCATAATGCCATGTAAAAATAACATTGTCAATCTCAATCCTTTTCGAGTGCTCAAGTGTAATTGGAAACGTGAGTGAAAATGAATTTCCAGCAAATGAAATTAAACACCAAATTACATAAAACATCAGGCATCTAAACGATATGCACCTGGCCCCGCTTCGACGGTATTCTTCAAGAAATTATCTAATATTGCTATTGGTTGGTAGTCGCGGGGCTCATTCTCCAGTGTCCTCTCACCAGAACGATACTTGTACACACCACCACGGTATGGTGTGTTTATTAGCCGTACCTGCTGTAAATGCGATGTTATTCGTCGTAAATCGTGAAAAACTGTACCAGTTTAAATTCATCCAGGAGCATCACACGCTGTTCTATGTTTTTCATGGTTCACTTTTATATGGCCTTCTTCAAGGGCGTTAGAGCTACTCATTGACTGGATAGCACTAAAAATAAGCACTGTCTTTTCTGTAGACATGTATAAGAGAATGAGGCTGTTCCGGAGCAGATGTGACTTTCTTGCACTAATGTTTGTCGCCTGGGGGGAAGCGGCTCACCATATGTTCAACTTTGGATATTCGTACTAATTATTGCTGAGCGCTGTTCGGATTCCGGAAAATTCAGGTTATCCGAAAAACACTTAGCGCATTGTAATAGAACAAATAAGCCTTGACGACACGTGAACTACTATTCTATAGCAGGGGTGAATGCCCATTTTCAAGGAAGCTTGCCTTGCTTGCGATTTGGGTGAATAAGCCAATTGGAACACGTGGTGTAACACGTGTTTCAATTGGCTATTCGCCAAAATCGCAAGCAATGCAAGCGTGTTTGAAAATCAGCCTGCCCTTGAGACGTTGACGTGAGGCTTAGTATCAGTACCCACACAGCACAATCACGTTAAATAAACGTTAATTCAACTTTTTCTTAAATGTTTAATAAACGTTGAATTTTGATTAAATTTACGTTGATTCCACGTGTATGCAACTATCGGATTAGTATTCTAAGAAATGTTGATTGAACATTAAATCGGACGTTTAATAAACGTTTTCAAGACGTTGAATTAAATCTTTTCCGCAACTTATTTTTGGTATTGACGTTGATTCAACGTTACAAAACGTTGAATGAACGTCTACTCAACGTTACGCAACGTTTATGCAACGTTTACAGAGAAGCAAAATTCAGCCTTCAGGACAAATTTCGTACCTTTCCCAAAAATCCCTACATACAATGAATATTTGAATCTGTGAAAATGAACAGAATATTATAAGTTTCCCAGACCGAATCCTAGTACTTCAATGTTCAGTACGATACAATTTTA
>JAGDQP010058028.1:0-12632 GCA_022664845.1 Lepisma saccharinum
AGAAGACCCCGTTAAACGAAATTTCACTGTTGCTCCTACAAATTCAAGCCTTCAAACTTTCAGGGAAGAAAGTTCATAACCAATTCAAGAGCATGATCGATGCCGATTTTTAATTTTCTTTTTTGTTTATTGTTGAAAGAGCTTCATTGTTATAGGTTTCGATATTCACAACAAACAATGAAGGAAAATGAAAATAAATAATCGGGATCGATCATGCTCTTGAATTGGTTATGAACTTCCTTCCCTGAAAGTTTGAAGTCTCTAGGTTTGAATTTATAGGAGCAGCAATGAAATTCGTCCAACGATAAAAATACATTAGACATATACGGAGATAGTGCTGCCATCTTTTGCTGGAGATCGTTGCTTTAGATTATCCTTAAGGCACCACACCGTTCGCGCCTCTTAACTGTCGCCATGATTCTATTAAAACTGCCAGCCTGTAAGCTGAAGCGTTTACGTAACACATACAAGAACTAACCAAACTTAAGCAACATAGTTATTACTCGAAAGTACACAAGAGAAGCAGAAGGGAAAAGTTTACAAAGGCATTATTTTCATGTTACCTTATATCTCAGTGAAATTTAAAATGCATCTAGAATGACATGTTCCAGTAATTTTTCTTGTGAAATAAACCAAGAATTGAACTGATTCAAAAACTACAAATGGGATGTACTTCACCTTCAACAGTTCATCAATGTCTACACAAATATGCGTAATTAAAGTAATGGTAAATAACATTTCATACGTTTTCGTCTGTATTGCTTATTGAAGTCTCCCTCTCTAGGGTATGATATTTTTTCTAAAACGGTCTATGTTCTATATCCTTATGTACATCAGTGATAAATCAGTTGAACATATTTTCTCAAGTACAGCCTAGGCCTATATAACTTAAGGATGTAGGCAATTTTAAAATACGCTTTTATTCTGCATATCTGGGAGATAGTGTGCATGATCTGCACGTGAGTATGATGTTCACAGAAAATGAAACCTAATATTCCTTAAAGGCGTTCATCAGGACTGCCACCTTGGAATGTTCTTTCCATTCATTTATACAGGAATTGTTTTGCTCGTTTTACGTCTCCCAGAAGTGGAAATTTTAACTTGCGTTTTCACCTATTTTTTCCGAACAATCCCATTCATTAAAAAAAAAAAAACTAATAAAATATGATTTTGTTTTTGTTTTAGATTGCACATAATAAAGTTCCGAATAACTATGTAAGAAAGAAATGTGATTCTTTTGAATATGACAAAGGTTTAATATTACTGATTAATAATGTGATGTACGGTAGGAATTCAGGAAGTTAATATGAATAACAGAATCAACGCAGCGCTTGTCGGCCGAGCTCACGCTTGACGCACTTGGCTCCTCCCGGCAATCAGCCCGTGCCTTTCCGATGACTTAGCGTCCAACGGTTTATTTCTGAAAATATTTTTTATTTCTTTTCATAGATTTTACATTACTTTTTTTTAAAAAACTTGGTTCCTCGATACGTTCGACATGCTTTGTGTTAAAATATGTGAATTATTTTAAAATTAGAACTTACCGTGTAATCTAAAGTCACCGTACGAACGCCGACTCGAACCGACAAGCGCTGCGTTGCGTTGTCAAACGTCTTCCCTGTATATCAGGTGGTTACAATTAAAGTGACACTACTCCTGTGCGGGCGGTAATGAACGTAGGGCATTCATACATGGCAGATGAGACAATGCGAAAGCGATGTACGCTGGAAGAAAAAATAGTTCAAATTTTCTCTACACGACGAAAATGTGGCGGTGTACAAAAAAAATGTAGTGCTAATAAAGTTGTTCACACTACACATCTCTCACGTGTTTTATCTTTCCTGCCTAGGTCATAATCATTCCCACGTGTTGAGTTACTTTACAGCGCCATATTTGCGCCTGGTGGAGAAAATGTGAAATATTTCCCGGGTAAATCGATTCCGAATTGTCTCATTAGCATATCTATCAAGTATCATATTCATTACCGCCCACACTGGGCTACTGTGAGTAGTGTCGCTTAAATTATAACCACCTGGTATTATTCTCTTGTAATGATGGTTCTGCTTACTGAGTCATATTAAAGATTACTGTATGGAGATGTCGGCTGGTTTCCAGTATTTCAGTACTGACTAATATTCTTGTGAGCAGGATCTTCTACGTCGAACTGTATCGCTTCTTGTGTTGTAGGTGAATCTGGCAATGAATTACCTCATCTGTTCACTCGGTTGGGCTGAGATTTAGGTATCTACTGGAACTCTTATCTAACCTTTCCTAACCTAAGCTAGATCTAACGTAACTTTTAGAAAAACGATAGTTTATGTAAGGATTTTAATTACATACTTGCAGAATGTAACCTTGAGAATAGCCACGAGATGAAATTACGCGAAAACAGATCTTTCTGAGAAACATAGAACTACTCAATCAATCTCCATATCAATCAATGGAGTGAACATAAGACGGCGGTGGTGTTCTACATCGTTAAGGAAAACTAGCTACATTTTATTTCTAATCTACCTTGATACCTCTCCAATAAGATCATTAGCAGAAAAAAAATGTAGTTATTTAGATTCACTTATGGTTTATTTTTCATAGATTCAAAGTGTTGTTATCGCCCAAAAAATTATTTTTCTCTTATCATAGATTTAATTGTTCTTTTCCTTCTTGAGATTGGTGAAAAGTAGTTCAAAATAAACACAACGAAACCTAAAAGCCGCTAAAAAACCTGTCCATATTTCATCATTTACAATATTCGACTAATAGAAAGTTTTAACAGCCTAAGTACGCATAACGACTTGGTAAATAAAATATTCATTTTTGATAATGGTAAAGTTACGACAAACACATTAAGATATTTGCATTTCGGAAAAAGAGGTGCTTTGTTTCCAGGAAATGGTGTAAGAGCATTCTGAGTCAGAAACAAGTTTTGCAAGTAAGATTTTCAGACTCCCTTAACTTCTTCATTAACATGCTCTTGAAGTTTAATGAGCTATAAGATAGTTAATTTAGGAGAATTTTCATAAGAGAAGACCTTACCTGAATTACACACAATACTCCAACAAAGAAACATATGAAGTAAAGCAATCCTCTAAATGTATGAGATGATATATTTTTTAAAGAAGTTTATGACTAAAACGTACAGAAGAAATATGAATTATTGCTGCTGAAATTTTGTAACGCGGTACTCAATAAATGCATATTAAATCTAAGTACACGCTGGTAAATTTTTTAAAATTGTTTTTGTATATACGGTAAAGTGGGTTTTGTAATATTTATTTAACGAACTTCCAATACATCTCAAGTGCTATCTTACATAGGAAATAATAACAATGAAATCAGTCCTGGCTTTATTAAAGGTACCACCACAACTTTTCCTGGTATGACCAAGAGGAAAAAAGGAAAAGCCTAAATCAAGATGGAGGGGGGGGGGGGCTTAGAGCCAACCCATGGCCTGCTGAATACGAAATAAAAGCACTACAATTGGGCAGCTTATGTTCTGCTGAATCGTCTCAATTTTATAAAAGACATTAGTCTGATACGTTAAATATGTAGTCTTATTACAGCACTTTTTTTTTTCTTAATTCCATCAGCAAAAAATTTAAAGGCTTTCTTTTATTTATGGGAACGCCGCTTAACTCGACTGTGTTTTTAATGATCTGATTAGGCAGTGCTTTAAACATAATCAGTAAGATTTTTTCAAGATTATGTATAATTTGCATCGAGCTCACTTCGTAGAGCGTTAGTTTAGCAATTAAGGATGGTATCGAGACGAGAAGAGACTGATATCAGTCTCGTTCTCGTCTCGAAGTTTTGAAGACAGTCTTCGTCTCGTATCGACCTGAAAATTCCGGTCTTGGTCAACTTGTTAGTCTCGGTTTCGTCTCGAAACACTAAGACTAAAATGTTGCCGTCTTTTGACTTAATTGAAATAGGTACGCAGGTTTTCCGATTTCAGTACAAAAACAAGAATATTAATATGATATTAACATAGTTCGTTTGCAGTTTAGATTAGAAATAATATTCTGAAATAGAGAGGAAAACATTACGATTTTAAAGTAATAAAAAGAAGCTTTAATTAGCAAATACAGAATACCAGTAAATGAGATAGATAAAAATATTTCTATTACTGACAGGAATGTTATACCACAATTGCGAAATTGGTATAAGTAACATTAACGTTTTGCTATTTCTAAATTATATTTACATTGACGAATAACTGTTACGTTAAGAATAATAATAATAAAAAAAAAGCTGACATTTTCTACCAGAGAGATTTATAGAAATAAATGTACGTACAAAAGTTTTAGTTGTTGCCCACTTTTGTACAGGAAAAAAATTACATGCAAAGAAAATGAAAATACCATGACCGAACTCCACACGAACTAATTCGTTTACAATACTGCTCTTGTATGATTAAAACAATCAATTCACATGTACATAGGCATGGATTACAGCTTCACCGTACATTAAAGCAGAAAGAAGAGTGAAGTATGCTCTCGGTAGGCGCTTCTTTCAAATAACAGCGTATTGCCAATATTATAAACTGGAAAAAGCACACTGGAATTTCAAATAAGCCGTCATATCAGATTAAAATGTCATTCCACCAACCCTAACAAAGCATAACTGAAAAGATAAAAAAAATAATTTACTGTGTACGGCATACTATCTGGCACACTCTTATATCCCCTCTATGTCCTTCTGTCGACAACTTGCAAATCAGGAACTACAAGGGCTACGAAGATAGTAGAGGTGTCGTTGGAAAGATACCGTCGAGACGAGTTCAAACCCGTAGAGAGCATCCAGGATGTATCAGGGTATTGGTAAGTCCTGAGATGACGGTAGCACCTCCACCTTAGTAACTTTCAACTAAGGAACTACTAGAACTACAGAGGTGCTTGAGCTGTCGTTGGTAGGAGTTCGAACCCGTATAGATCATTTAGATTGGATGAGCGTGTCCCGAGAAATCGGGTAACCATTTCCCGCTAGTAATTTCCAACTCACGAGCTACTAGGGCTACAGAAGTGGTTGTGGTTGAGATATCGTCAAAAAGGTCTCGGTGAGGCAAGTTCGAGCCTGCATACGTCATCCAAATAGGAAGCCCAGTGCTGAAGTCTGGCGGTAACACAGTTGCAAAGTCCCTCGACTGTGCTCAGACTTACTTGTTTCCTTATACGTAGAAAATAGTTTCTTCTTTTTTTTTAAAAAAAAAGACCCTTAGATTATCTCCATTTATTCTAAAGTACCGGTTAGAATTCCAAAGTCTTTCCATCTTTTTTTTAAAGTGAATGGTATAAAGGAAAGAGCTATATTTGAATTTAGACCGTCTGACTTCGCGACGTATGCTTTACAGTCATTACGGGATCAATCTAATAGAGAAGAGGCTGACATAAATGGGAGAGCGTTAACACAAGTAAAAGACTATCAGCAGGAAGAGAACATAGAGATGAAAATTCGCAGACGAAATTAAATTTATGTACTTACCCGTCCTCGAATCAATCTCCAACAAATTAATATAATTATGTAGAAAGACAACAGGAAATAGTTTGGCATTGATAACTTGACTACTTGTATGACTTTTAGTCATATTCTTAAACTACAATATAACATGTTAAATAAAATGTATCAGAAGGAAACTAATTCTCATAATATTCCTTCTATTATGAAACATCACAAACAAAAGCATTAAATTAATATTATCGCCATTCACGAAGAAAGCTTTTAGTCTCGAGAGGTATGTCTCGGTCTCGTCTCGAGCGATAAGTCTCGGTTTTGGTCTCGTCTCAAGTAAGTCTCAATGCATAGTGTCTCGATCTTGGTGCCATGCCTATTAGTAATCGGCAAAGTGCTGGAAACGACCCCCACGGCAGTCCATCCTGACAGTTTTTTCTTGTCACTAGATAAATGCTGGGATAGTATCTTCGAACTAGGCTTCGGCCCAGGCACCAGATCCAGCGGGGGTGCACCCCCTCAACAGTACAAAAACATATTACTGAATACCAAGTTTAGGAACTAGTTTTGTGGATCAAAGTTTCACTACCAGGTTGTAAATCAGAACAGGAATAGCTTAATTCAGTTGCTACAAGAACATATAATTTTCGTTGCATTTCTATAGGCCTAAAGCATTCTTAATACTGCTATTATATTAGTTTTTAAGTTAAAAGAAATAACTACTTTTTCGCTCCATGTAGTAACCCTGACACTCGTCTTGCTATGATATTTTTTTTTTAAGTTCACATTAACCGCCCACAATAAAAGACGCTTAATATTATATTTTAAAAATATTTTATTCCTTGCTCTAAAATTAATAATAGCCCAGGTCCTTTAAAACTGTTGAACCAAGAATGTCTATGCAAGGTGCATCTCCTGAAATAATCCTGGATCCGACCTCTGGCCGATTTCCCGCATTCTTTCCCCGACTCTATTCCGGTCAGCCTTAGATGCATAAAAGCCATAAAATAAACTCAAACTTCTACTAAAAGCGCTAGTTTCTTTAACAAAACGTTCGATAATTACTCAGTGTTTTCGCAAAGTGAAGGAAGCTTTCAGATAATCAACTTCAAAATTTGTTAAGTAACAGAGAAGGTTACGGACGATATTCTGTTGACTTACAGACAGTTCTGAACTCTGATGACCAAACTTTGTAGGGTATCATTCAACGTCAAATCATCCAACACTGGTTGCATCACTATCTCAGTAAAATCTTATCTTTTGTACATGGGTTCCTACATGTGCGAGAATACTAGAACCACTTTTGAAAAAAAAAAAAAATGTCATGCCCTTAATTCAACCTGCGCGACCATGTTTTCAGTATGGCGGATAGCGTTTTAAGCTCTCATAGGATATGTACGGAAACCTGAATATATATATAAAGCTAGAGAGCTTAAACAAAAACTGTTGTGTAGCTCCTGAAGTGTACTTTGAAGATTTGGAAGCACCTTTTCTCAACATGAATTCCTTGAGGGTTGCAGCGGTTCAGTTGGAAGAGCGCTCACCTCTGGTGCGTGGGGTCGTCACTTTGATCCCTGCTCATGCTCTGTGGGCTTTGCGGTGGACAAACACCGTGTGCGTGGGGGTTTTCGGGGTGCTCCAGTTTCCTCCCACTTTCTTCATTCCCCCAATTCATCTTATTCATTCGGCCTGACAGTATTGCCCACGAGACGAGATTAAGGCTTTCTCGTCTCGAAAATGTCTTGTCCAGAAAGTGTCTCATCTCGAGAAAATGTACATTTCGTATTGCGAAAGTTCTATCTTGCCTAGTTTTCCATTGGCATTCCATTACTCTGTCTCGTCTGGTCTCGTGGGCAACACTAGACCTGAGACACAGTTGCCTAAATGTCTTAACGTGGTAGATCACCCCCGCCATCTTGGTACGCACTTTCCATTGATTTACATGGGAATTGTTTTACTCGTGTTATCTTTCAGAAGTTTGCCCCAGTTTGTCATGTTCTCTTTTACTCATGTTATTTTATAGAAATACAATATTTTACACACGAACACAGTATAATTTCCCGTTAACATATTGTAATTTATATAGCAAACTATTAATAATACATTATACTTATGTATTTGATAAAACATCACAAACCAAAACTAGGCAAAGGTCAAAATAACCACCAAGACAAATTTTGTGAAAGCAGAACTTAAATATTCTACTTCCGAGAGGCATAAAATGAGTAAAACAATTCCCGTGTAGATCAATGGAAAGGTCATACCAAGATGGCAGGGGAGATCTAAACCGTTAAAATAAAGATTCAAATTCAAAATGAATTCTTTTATTCTAAAAATCAGACTGAAAATGAGTCACGAATTGTATAAAAAGGGATTTTTAAACCAATGGGGGTGAAGGAATTGAATATGAGACTCCAATCTTTTCTAATTTACACTGAATTTTTATGAATATGAATATTTAGACCTACCAACCGACTGTTTGCAAGCAAAAAATCATAGCCTTAAATCACATCCTTTTTTCTACGAGGGTTCAAACATGGTGCAGAGCTTAAAACATGCTGGATTTTGGGCTTAAACATCTCAGATGGGTGAGTCCTCACGAAAAAAAAAAGCCCCTCAGATGGGCCATTCTAGTAACTTTTGACTTCGGCTCGTCATGTTCTAGTTAAAATCCACAATCACGAACATCCATGCCCCCGCCGGGATTGGAATCCGGGAACTTTGAGTCGTTGAGCCTTAGACCGCACGGTTACCCGCTCAGCGGGATTTTCACCGTCAATGCAATTGTGGTATCATCATAAGGTCATCATTTTCTTTTCTGTGAAGCAGTTGAATATAAAGTTGCATTTTTTATTTTATTTGTTTACTTGTAATTTTTAGACCTACCCACTGTTCATTGTACGTCGTCTGTTACGCTCGAACTTTGGCACCTTGTATCTCACGAATGAAGGATTTCCGGACACATGTTTATTGGATTTTTATGTTCCTTTGATGTGAAAAATCACCTCCTAAAGTATTTGCTCATATGACTGGGACAGCCTGTATATATATTACGTATAACTGATTCAAAGCTTGTGTATAAGCATTACAAAGGAGTTTCCTTTCTAATCGCCATGTCTTCTGTATCCCAATATGGTATGAACTCATTTTTTAGTTATGCCACTTTACTGTGTGATGTGCTACTTGTTCATTTTGTACATATTATCCTAATGACTATTTATAACACCTACGGTTCTAGCTAGAAAATACATTCGAAAGAAAGAAGTGGAACCGACAACACAGTTACATTCAATTTGTTTCACTTGAGCCAAGCAGATAAAAGGCTGAAACGACAGTTGTATCTGTAAAATCAGGCATGGAACATTGCGTGATACGAGCAACTCTATCTTGGATAGTAGCAAAACAAAGCTAAAAGTACAAGAGAGAAACGAACATCATTAACGACTTACAGGTGGACCACAGCTGGAAGCCAGCTTTAATTTCCAAATAATACGATTTCCTGGGCTTCGCTGAAATAATCTATCTATGGTCCAAGCAATCTTTTTCTTGATAAAGACAAAGCAAGAACAGAAAAGAGTCGACATCATACACTGCCCTGCCCTTTGATCATCTACCATCAGAGAGAAGACGAGAAGAGACGGGGAAGGTTCACAATGACCACACAAACAAAGATTAAGAGAATGAACTACAAAGAACGAGCAAAGGGAGAGGTAGAGAGTTTTCATCTGCTTCTGAGATATCATTATTATTAGACTGATTTGTTTATCAATTAGTCGCCAAAATAACGTTTTATGAACAGTTTGTTTTTCATTTTACACGCTTTATATTAACTTGCTCTGTAATCATCTCTGGTACAAACCTTGCAATTGATTTTTAACTCACTTCTCATGATCTGATTTCTTTGAAATTTTGTAAACTTGCTTGTTTCCGATGACAATACAATATTCAACCATTAGATATACAAAAGAATAATCCAGTTAACTGTAATTAATTAATAAATAAAATAATTTGAAATTATCCTTAAATGCACGCAACGCCGCATCTATTGTGTGAATTTTGGGTTGCCTATCTCGCAGGGAGCTTAATATTCATCTATTATACATAAAAACTAATTAAAAATGATTTTAAAAGCACGCTTTTTTAAGATGGACTAAAAAGTAAAAAACAATAAATTGAATTAATCTTATGAATCGGAAAATAAAAGCGTGGGTGCTCTTGCTTGCCTTATCATAAAATCATAATATCTAAGAGTACCCACGCTTTTATTTTGCGATTCATAAGATTAATTCAATTTATTTTATTATTATTATTATTATTATTATTTTACTTTTTAGTGCATCTTAAAAAAGCGTGTTTTTCAAATCCTTTTTTAATTATTATTTTTTTTTTTAATATTCTAGATTCTGGGTTACAACTGATGTACGACACTGTAGTTACTTAACAGCATGTACCGTTAATTTTGACTCCTAGCACTTTTCTCTCCATATCATTGCTTCCATTATAACATAATAATTCAGTCTTATCCTCCTGAGACACCTACGGAAACAGCGAAACTTCCAAAAAGTGAAGGTGAACACTTTTTTATTCTCGTATTTAAATCCGGCCTAAGCCAAAGCGCCCTAAAGGTCTTACATTTAAATTCATATTTAAATCTTTGCAGAATATATTTTGCAAGGAAATTTAAACATGAAAAATTTCCAGTTGAAACGCTTACTACATAAATTGTGCGGTGTTTTCTCTTCCAATTTTATTAACGAGAAAATTATTGCATCTGTACGAATTCATCTTTGATGTATTCTATACCAGTGGTTCTCAACCTTATCAATACCGAGTCTCACCACGAAAGTTGTATAACTTGGTGGAACCCACAAATTAAATTCGTACACTTTAAGAAAGTAACAATGTTATTTCAAAAATCTAAATTACTATAATTAAAAACACCCTGAAATTTAAAATGAAATATTCAAGGAAATCTCAATTTTCGAATTTTGTTACTGAATAAACTACTTTTATTTGTGAAGTAGGATAAATAGAAAATGTCCCTGAGTGAAATCGCCCAGCCAATCTAAAATGTGGTTGCAATCAGCTAAACGATGTAGCGGTCAGACCTCCAGATAGACAAACAATTATCGGAAACTTGTATGAAATGTCTAAAACCGTCATGATCTTCCGTCATGAAAGAAATTTAATTTACGATAGGATACTACTTGCTTAAACAAAACTTTCATCTTTCCTATCGTCGCTCGAAAAGGGTGAAAATCATTTCTTAAATATTTATAGAGTATATAAACACAATTTTTACGCCCCTTGAATCTCCTGTCCCACGTGCTACGAAGAATGCAATAACCACCAAACACCCCACTTGAACCCAGCGCTAGGTCGCGACTCTCAGGTTGACAATCAACGTTCTAAACCTTTTATTAGTAAATACGGGATCTATTCAAATCCTGCCGTGACTTCTACATTTGGCAATTCCACAATATTGTCAGATAATATTAAAGAAATTTATAGTTATCACAAAATATTCGAACCTCGTGCGCACTACTACTTTTTATATTCTTTTCACTTAATTTCCCTTCACATGACCTTACATAAAAGGAACCTTTGTTACAGTCCATCCAATTTATTTTATTTTATATTATAAAGGGAACGTTCAAGGGTTACGTAAGCACATATTTTGTCTTTTAGAACCTACTCCTCTCATTGTAAGCAAAAATAATCCTGACTCCCTCCCCTTGTGTTTACGGAAGACTTGTTAAATTTCTTATCGTTATTTCGTAGTTCAAAAAAATGTGTAAATCTTTACACTAGTATTATTTTAAGCAAATCTTCCGTAAGCAATCCTCTTCCCCGTTGAATGCTTATGTAATACTTGAAGGACCCCTAAAACGTAGTCGATTGTTTCTCGTTCACTTGCTTTCCGTTTGTATTATATCGTATATCTTAAAATTACCTTCATTTATGTTTTATAAGCATCTTTACAAAATTTACTATACAACTGTCAGTTAAACTGTCTTCAAAACCTTTTCATCAAATACAGACCCTCGAACTTTCCACATTTCACGCAAACTACATGTAAGTCGAACCAATTGAATATCTCGTTAACGCTGGTGTTGGGAGCGCCCCAGAGACGTTTACCCCGGTTAGGATGGTGAATGGTCTACGCGTGGGCACGGGTTCAAGGCCTGTAGGGGTTCATTAAACAAAGTAGTTAGGAGCGTCCCGTCGCAAAAGTAGGTCCCGTCCCTATAAGTTCACCATCTCGTTTAGCACGTTAATAATTCAACTAACCCATATACGGATCTAGAAATAATATTAGGATGTTGTCGGGACATGTTGCTATGCTTCATGACAATGCTCACCCACATTCTGCTCATTTGACTGTTACAACGCTGGCACTGCGAGGTACCGTACAGTCCAGACGTAGCCCCCAGTGACACCTTAAGGAACACCTGGGAGCAAAGAAATTCCAGACAGATGAAGCACTACAGAAAAATATCCTCCAGTGGTTACGACAGCACCTCACTTCGTTCTACGATAAGAGAATCAGAGGTGCGTGAACAATCAGAGGGAATAAATACTTTGAAAAATTGACATAGTTTGGTATCTGTATATCCTTGCCTTTCCGACTTAGAAATAGAAGTGTCGGTCAACTTGAAGGACTCTTGTAAGCAGTTATCTAGAATTTAAGATTAAGCATGTTAGTGTTGGACTTTGGTATATTTATACTTAGTGCAGACAACGCTACATTGGCTGAACAAAATAACACTGCTTCAACTTCATAAAGTTACCACCAATAAACGAAATACCTACCCTACCAATGCCTCAAAGTTCAACCAGTTTTAACGAGTAACGAGCAATAGTAGGAATAGAATGCTGAATAAGTTGAAAATAGATCTTCACAAACCCTTTATTGGTTTAATCATGGATTAGCCTGACTTTGTGTAAATTGCAACCATAGCTTCGGGGTACTTCCAGATACTTTTAGAATACCATGGTGTTTCTAATCTAGTGCTGAAAAAAATATGAAAGTATTCCTGGAGATTGGGAAGAACGCACTAGTATGCTAGCACAAGTGAAGGAAAGTCGAAGAATAATGGTCGAAATAAAGAGAATATATATTTGATTTGGATAGAACAAGCACACATCATTCATGTCTACTAGATGATGGTGGGCACAATACTACG
>JAGDQP010058029.1:0-11645 GCA_022664845.1 Lepisma saccharinum
GTTGCAATTCAGAGAAACATATAAAGTTCTTCCATGGTAAAAATGTTAAGATGCTTGGCACCAAACATTCATCTATAAGTTATTTTCAAGGGATATTAACGCTTTTGGAGAGGGCCTCAAGATATCTAAGTGCAAAATTTACGCTAAATTCTTTTAATTTGCCTAAAATTACAGTAATTGTACAAAAAGTCTGAATTTCGAAGGGGAGCTCAATCCCCACAAACCCCCGTTAAATACGTCCCTTCCTGACGCCAATCACAACTTATTTGGGTGATGGACGCACAATAGTCGATGAAATGTACATAATATATTCACGGCGATGTTGCCAAATGTTGGGCGCTGGAAGATCGGTAAAATTAAACGGAGTATACAGACAAAACATGTACATTGCCGACAGTAGTACACCTAGCGGAGGAAAAATGAACTACAAAAATATTTCATTCTTTTAATTTGCTATCATTTTGGCGTCAACTCGTAATTTTTTATTTTAGTCTGGAAGGTTTGCTATGATTAAACTTGTGACTTCGGAGTTTTCCGCTAGATTCGTACACAGGATTTGTAATTTATGTTTCAGAAGCAGAAAAGTATATATGCAAAATGTGTTTCTAATGGTTTACAATTTGACGTCCGATATACGGACGCCAAAAGTACATGAACGTCAAAAGTAATGCTAAAACGCAATGTATGGTTGCCAAAACGGTATATATATTGTGTGTAAAAAATAGGTTTTCTCGTTGTTCCGTACCACATATCTTGAATCCTCATATTACACCATATCTATATAAAAGATGTTGCAAACCCGTCCCTACAGAGCATCTCTACACGACTGGTAGGAGTACTGGCAAATTTGTGTCATATCTCTCCACTACCTAGGTAAATTCGGCTTTCTCCGCCACTGCATTGGTTTGCAAGAGTTATCGATGTTCTCCCGTTTCTTCCCTTTCTTCATTCTACCAATTCTCTCATCATCATTTATTTGGTTTGAGCCCAAGTTGCCCCAAAAATTAAATTCTAAAATTCATACAGCACAACATGTTAATTTTCTCAACCAAAAATGCACACAGAATCCCGCCTCAAACTGATCTATTTTCGTGTCACCACAAACTTGTTAGATAAAGTTTCAAATTTACGGCTTTCCCGCAACCCAATCTACAGCCGTGTAGAAATAGTTGTCTACCTCCAAGCATTCCTTCGTTTTTTCACTCCTATTTTATCAGTCACCAGAATATACTGTGGTAAACTTGTATGCAAATATATAATCTGTTTTACTCATTAACTAGAGCTTTCTGACTTTGCCTATCATTTTTTTTTTGTTTCACAATCACCAATTCAATGTAAGTATTTTAAAATATAATGTATACTATTTAATACTTCTTTCCAAGCAATTTATGTAATTTCACATATTTTTGTACAGTTACTATCGAATCTTTAATCAATTAGGCTGGTAGATCAGTCATTTTACTGGCAGCTGAGTGGCGCCAGATCATGTTTCTCTTCCCCTCATGGAGACACGGAGATTTGTCTTATTAAAACACTTAGCAACATTTCTCTAGTTGTAAAAGTAGCTCATGGCTAAAACCTTTGCTTTCTAAACCAACACTGCACGAACGCGGGTTCGAGCCCAGGTCAGGTCAAGTATTTTTCCTACTAGTTAATAACGCAATAATAACTTATCTTCATCAGATGACAAAAGTATAGAATTTGCCAGCGAGAGGGAGAGAAAGAGAAAAGTATTTCAGACGCATGGAAAGAACTTCTGTCTTCTTTACTGAAGAACAGTTTAGTATCTTAGTGACTCATCGATCGTGAGGATCATGAGCTATGGAGATATTGAATTTGTATGAACTTTGGGGATCGTCAATTTGCTGTATGGCACTTTGATCCGACTTTGAATATAACATTTACTTAATTTGTATTTAACGTTCAATTATAATATATAGACGCTCTGTAAACAACCACCACTTCTCTATGTTATATTTTAAACATAATAAGAACTTGTGGAAATGCTTGTATGGATACATATAAAACTTATTATTATTATTTTATCTAATTATTCATGCTTTGAGGAGTATATCTTTACATAAAAATAAATTTTCCAGAACGAGATTTGAACTCACGACCTTACGATTAGAAGGCACGCGCTCTACTACTGAGCTAACATCAACACATATATCTACTTATTTCTGATTGAACTCCTTCTGAAGAAACATGATTGAATTTTCGGTGTTCAAGACAATGAAATTCATATACGTTGCAAATGCTGTCGTTTTTCTCTCCTTTCTCTTGTTTATTGTACTATGAATGCGAGAACTCAATTTGCTGTCTTCACTTTCAATGCAAATGTGCTTTTACGTACGGAAACGTAGGTGACAAAACAATATCACGTGCTCAGATGTATGGATAGTTTCGAAATACTGTATCATTACGTATTTTAATGAATGTTACTTTTTCTACACTAAATAAAATTTCAATATGTCTTAATTCACTTAAAAGAAGAAAAAAACGCGGTCATCTATGAAGACTTTTTCTCAGGATGACAAGATCTACAACATATCACGGTTTTATGCAATTCCACCAAAATCAAATTTTCATAAGGTTTTAGCGGAGTCCTTTCTTCCTAAGATGAAAAATACTGAAACTTATGTTATTTCAATGAAAATGTAAAAATAATATATTTAGAAAGAAAGAAGTTCTGTGTTCGGAATGAAGTAGAAAATTTCCTCAACAAATTCAGTATCTTTCATCTCCAAGAGAAGTGACTATGATAGCATAATTATGCAGCTATAAGTTCAGCTACAATTTCCCAATAACTAACTAAGTAACCTTCATGATTCTGTTGTAAAAAAAATAATACATGGAGACATGCTTAGAATTACTATTATTTATTAACAAAGTTTAACAGACAGGAACTTATATACACTTGTTGCATTTATAAGTGTTTGTGAAAAAAAGATTACGTAGTCTTTCGTATAAATTGACATATCACAATTCGGTTGGCTCGTCCTTAAAATTCATCGTCTCAATCGTATCTTCATTCTGAAAGGAAACAAAATACATTATTAATATTATTGAATACGTGTATGTACTATCACAAAATGCTAGAGTAAGGAATAAGAGTGTTGACTTAGCATTCCCTAGGTCTTGAGTTCGACTCCAGCGGCTGACCATCCTGACAGGTTTTTCCATGGTTTTTCCTCAGTCATACAAGGATAATGACGGAAGGTTGACTTCAAACTAGGCTCGGGCCGACTTTATTCCCATATCCCAGCCTGACCCAAAGATATCTAAAGGCCATAAATTTAATTTCCATTGAATCCCCGAAACTTCAAATTTTGAAAGTAAAAAATTATACAATGTATTGTATACATATTGTATTGTATTACATAAAAGTATTGTTTTGTGTTAATACATTTACATTAATTGAGTAGAACTACAGCTATATTTCGTATTTATACAAAATAATTTCGTCTTAAATTACGTAATTTATGTATCGTAATTAGGCACAAAATAGTTTTGTTTCGGCGAAACCGGATTGTATTTCAGTTTAAAGCAAAGTTTTCGGTTATTTCTTTAATGCTTGAACCGAAAAAGCAAACTCTTGACCCTCTAACTTCTCAGCTCCTACCCTGAAGTATGGCTGGCTCTAAATCCGAGACTCGATACTCCCTCATTGCCCTCCATTTCAGAATCGTATATTATCTTCTTGTGTCTTATCTGAAGCGTTACAGTTCCCACAATATCAATCAATCAAACTTGTTTGTTCATTAAGATAATGTTATCGGTTCCTTGTTTTAGGTGAGCTAAATCTTCACCAACGTAGTCTTAGCATGTAATAAACAACAAGACTGACTTATAGTACCTACCTATTTTCGTCAGCGCTAATGAGCACGTGAGTTTGAACCCTGTCATTAGGTGGCTGTGGTGACTACTTTCAGTCACTGTTTGCAGTACCAACCACGAGAGTACTAGTACTAACGGCACGGTCTAAAATCACGTGCTCTTGCAAAACAGCAATTTTAGCTCAGACGATATTAGGTAAGTGGTATAAGTCTACATTATTTAGTCTAACATAATAGGCAATACGTTTATTCGTACTTCTGAATTAAAAATGCATTGTGTTTCTTTTCACGATGACAGGTACTTAAACTGGCTTATTTCCATTGAACTTGCTTCCGTATTCCAGTAATATAAGAATATATTTTGAAAAATGTATGCTTACTGCATGCTGCGCAGCATGATGGTCCTTCTAAAAGCGCACACAGATGTAAAAGTTGCGAAATCAAGAAAACATATTCTAAAAGCAAAGAAATATTATTAAAAGTAGAAACACTGGATTTTTTGTCTTTACTAAAAGACAACGAAGGCTTGTGTCATGTGAAATATGTTACTTGGGTTTCAGGAGTCGTAAAAGTGACTCGTGTCTATGTTAGTGCAACGGAGTTGCCTAACTTGTAATTAATTATTAATTTGCAATTCATCTTGGAGCTAATTAAGTACTTTTAGACAATCTAAAAGTGAAATTTAGTTTGATAATGCTCAGAGAAGTATACTTATTCTATTTGAATTATAGTAATTGCTAATCTTCAAGATAAAAGAAAATAAATTATTACTCTGTGTTGCTTAGCACAAACTTATAAGATTTTAGTTGCTAGGAACACGACACGAGCTCGTATATTCAAGAAGCATTTTGATTATATTTGATATTTTAAATAGATAAGACGACACAAGTGTTGAATTGTTCTGAGAAGAGACAGGGCAATATCGTAACTATCCCAATATGTGTTGTTCTAAGGAGCAAGAGAAAATTGGCCCGTTGCATCCACGGTTATATGAGATAGTTTGAGGAAATGTAACCCTGAAAGAAGACCGTCATCAGGAGAAATTTTTGAGTTAAGAAAAGCATAGGAAGAGGATTGGAGAGGTCTGCGACAGAAAATTTTCAACGATTTTAGCCTGAATATGTATCGCTGGTGTCAATCGTGCATTTCTTTTATAGACTAGCATACGGATTTGCCTGTAGCAGTTTACGGATAGTTTATCTCTGTTTCCCTTGAATATTAGCATGGAAGGTGACTGAGTGTGTGATATACTTTGGTAATAATTTAGTTATTATTGTACTGTATTGTATTAAACATTTACTGAATAAACAACAAATGTATGCAGTCAGTCATATTTTGTTCGTGGCTTCGATGTTGATCCAAGTTTTCTTGATCAAATATTTGTGTGGCTTCCTTAATAGTGCACAGACATCAGTTTATTAAATTTAATAAGAAATGTGTAATTTGAGGACTTGAAGGTTCTTCCTTTAGATGTGCTTGTTCCTTGTTTACTTCCGCACCGAGCTGCCGTAGCTCAGAGGTAGAGCGTTGGCGCAGCCTTCGGAAGGTCGTGGGTTCAATCCCAGCGGCCGACCATTCTGACTGAGGTTTTCCAAGGATTTTCCTCAGTCACACCAGGCAAATGCCGGAATGTCACTTTCAGTTGAGGCCATGACCAACTCATTCCAGCATCCTTGTCATTCCCCTATTCCGGCCTGAACTTTAGATGCCTAAAGGCCATAAATGAAACAAAATTCAATGCTTACTTATCCCGTGTGGCATGAAAGCAAAAGATCGATTGAGTCTAAAATAGTATTGCGTATGTCACTCGATAAGAAGCACAGCGTTATTGATTACTTAATTGCTTTACATGCTGAAGGTAGGGAAGGAGAGAAACTGGCTGAACATTTGTAAACTGTTCTTACTAAAATAACAGTTGGTGAATATTCGTTGTAGATTTGTTTAGTTAGTTATTAATTTATCCATACCTTATCACTTTTTTTATTTATTTATCTTATTGCTCCTTGTTTTTTCTTACTTCCCTTCTTTTTCTCTTCTTAGATTTCTTTCTTTGCTTCTTTTCTTTTTCTTTTCCTTTATTTTACCATATCTCTCTCTCTCTCTCTCTCTCTCTCTCTCTCCCCCTCTTTGCCTTCCTTTTTGCTTCTTGCTTTTATCTATCCATTTTTGTTTCTTGCTTGTTTCCTTCTTTCTTTCTTTTTTTTTCTCTTAACTTCCATCTTACTTTGTTCCTTTTCTCTCTTCCTAGTTTTTGTCTTTCCTTCCGTTCTGTCTTCTTACTTTCGATCTTCTTTCCTTTCCTTCATTTTCTCTTTCTTTCTTTGTTTCTTTCCCTTCTTCCTTCTATCCTTACTTATTTCTTTATATTCTTCCTTTCTCTGTATTTCTTTCTTCTTACCATCATTTTCTATCACTCATCTCTTGCTATTATTCCCTTCTTTCATTTCGTATTTTCTTTGTTCCTTCCTTCTTTCCTTCTCTTTTCATCTTCCTTTCTTTCTTCTTACCTACCTGCTTCCCATCATTATTGTATCTCGTTTCTCTTGTATTTACTCCTTGTTTTTCTTCCATGCTATCTTTCTTTTCTTTTTTACTTTCTTCTTTCTTTCCTTTCTTCTTACTTTCTTTTTGTTTCTTATTTACTATTTCTTTCTTTCTCTGTGTTCTAGTTTTCTCTTTCTTCCATATGTCTCTTGTTGCTTCTTTTCTGTTTCCTTCCTTCTCTTTCTTCTTACCTTTTCCCTTCGCTTTTCCTCTCTTTTCTTTTTTGCTTTTCTTTCCTTCTCTTCCTTCCTTTTTCTTTCGTTTTTGTTTTCGTTTCATTTCCTCTTTTTCTCCTCTCCTTGCCTTCTTTCTTTCTGCAAGATGATCAGAGTATTGGTGGCGTAGAAGAGAAAGGCGAAAGATTATTTTCTGTTCTGACAGCTTTTATCAATATTAGCCATTCATTTTTATGTCCAGAATTTTTTTTTCTTACGAAAAATCAATTATCATATTTTCAATACGTACAAAATAAGATAAATATTAACGACCCATCCTGACCAATCCGTAGTACCTCGTAACAACTCATAAAAGAATATACGTAACCTATTTTTCAAGATACTAAGTGGTAGGCAACCTAGAAAGTGCGCCTGAAAGGATGATTGATGGTGATAGAAGTGAGTAATCACTTTTATGGTAATAACTTTGTCCGTATAAATGAATCGACAATTTATGACCTCATTTGGAGACGACTGAACAAATATTTGTAGAACCATCTGTCACATTATCATCATCATCAGAACCAGTACAGTTATATCAATATCAACAGGCAACAGGGTATTCAATATTAATTTAGCCTTCTCCATCCGTTCTTGCCTTTTGCTTTGTTATGAGTTTAAGGTATGATACACTTTCTCTGAATGCCATTAATGTGTTTTTAAAAGTGTAGCCCAGTAAAGTTTACTGTTCTTGTTAGTCATCTGCATCAGAAAAGAAACAGAATTTTAGAAACAAATTGAACTATCTTCAAGAAATGTACTAAAATGAAAAAAAAAACAATAAAGAGGTAAAGAAACCCAATGATTAAGAAGTTATTCGCTAAACGTCCTACAACTTTGTTAAATTGCCAAAAGCATTAATAAAGTTTAACAATACTTAGAAAAATGTCCCGTGTTATCATGGGGCTGATTTTAGAAATGTTTCTAAATATTTAATAAGCATGTTCTCTTTAACCATTGTCTTCATCAGTGCTTAATTTGAAGCAAATAAGAAAGGAAGCAGTTTAGGAATTGAAATTTAGAGCTCATAAAAGAGTAATAAATTGTACTTTCTTAATCCAATCTCAGGTAACCTAACCTAATAAGAAGAACTCGCACGCCCACCTACAAAGTGTATAAAATAACTAAGTTAAAAATTGAAAAATCTCTTGAAATTTGTTTCCTATTATAATTGAATGAACTTCCCAACCAGCTCGCCTTCCCTGGGATTATGTAAGAGTCAATGTTAAAACGAACAGAATTTTCAGATTTTCTGACATTGTTGTTAGCCCTTTACAGTTATGTCATCTGCAGTGTTATGAAATGTAATTTATTGAACAAATTTCTTCCAATTGCAATTTCATATATGTTCATAACATTTTCCCTTCGTCGTTTATTAAAAAGTAATGGTGTTCTGCTCCTTTCAACTCCCTCAGAAATTAAGTCCTGGTCTTCATTAACTTTCAATTTTTAGTAGATTTGTCAACAGACTAAAACATTTAATCGGTTAACCAGATCAATTTAATTAATTATTCAGTCGATTAATTGAATTTTAATAATTCTAAGCAGTAGAATAATGTTATTAACATTATCTATTACGTATGTATATTTTAAATGTTGCTATTATTATTAAATATAATAGCAATTATTAATTAAAATAATATTGCCATACGATGAAGAAAAGCACACACCTTTTATTGATATACATGACAACTAATTATCAAGTGACAATTATCAGTTTGTTGTGGCTGATTATATTGATTTGTCAACATACCTAGGGTTGACGTGAGAATAATTTTAAAATAAAATTAAATTGTTTGCTGCTGGCAATACAACACTTTCCACTACAGATTTACTATTTCGTTGATGGTCAGATTATAGACAAGAAATCATGAGTCACAAATGTCAGTACTGTTCTTTCGCATGCCATCAAACGCATTTGAAATAACACACAATTAGAAGTAATATATTTTGATCTATCTAAGGCCTTTGATTCAATCTCACACACTCATTTGTTGTACAAACTACAAACTAAGAAATTGGTAAAATATTTATTTGACCATTTCTTTCATTGCTAGCAAATTATCTAAAGGACCTTTGCAGAAAGTGCTGCTATCTGGAGTATCATTTGTTTCTTAAGATGTGATGTCTGGAGTAACACAGGGAAGTGTGTTCGGGCCGTTGCTTTTTGTATTGTACATAGATTATCTTGCTAGTGACTTGGTCTGAAACTCCAATGAAACATTACTATTTGTAGACGATTGCAAATTATTCAGAGAAATAGTTGGACCTCATGACACTATATTGCTGTAAAGTGATATTGATCGCTTCAGTACATGGTGCAAGGACTGGTGCTTAAAAATTAACTCCCAGAAATGCACCACACTCACCATTTCCTTAAAGAGAACTCAAATTTATTTTGTCTACACTATAAACGAAACACCTATTAAGAAAGTTTAGAAATCAGAAAGATTTGAAATTATCATTGATAGTAAGATCGCCTTCTCCGATCATATTACTTCTGTAACCAAACAATCTATGCGTCTGTTGGGCCTTCTGTACCAGCTTAAGGAAATCCGCAATCCATCCTCTCTAGTCGCCTTCTACAAAGTATTGATATCTTCTCAATTAGAGTACTGCTTCCCGATCTGGTTGATGACCATTCCGACATATCTCTCTACATTGAACTCTGTACTAACTTCTTTCTACTAGGAGCAGACAATGAATAACGAGGCAGAGAATATTTCATAGTAGTTATTTCACTAATCTTAAAAGTATTGTCAGCAGTTGTTTAGCCATTAATGCCAGTGTGATACTAGCCGAAGAATGCCATGCTTGAAGAAATCCTTCAACTACTGTTTGAACGAACTGCGCACGCACACCTTGACTTCATCGTCCGTTTGAAACCGTTGTGTGCTTCCAATGAAGACTTTGCCGTTTGGTCTCGGTCTCTGGGACCAACTTTCGTCACTGGTAACATCCTCTGAGAGAGGGTCGCCCCAGCGTCGTTGTAACGCTGCAGCAATTGCAGAGACATAGTCATGCGACAGGCCTGTTGTTCTGGTGTCGCTTTCAAACTGAACAAAATGGACGCAGCCGCTCCTTGGCTAGCATCCTTTTCACATTTGTTTCGGGACACATACGTCATCTAGCGAAAGAAACATGCGCTAAACGTCTTCTTCACACCAGTACTTACATTTCAGACCCGTCTCACGTTTTCTCAATACCATAGTGCTCGTGAGGTAACCTCTGCCTCGTTATTTGTTGACTATATCTAATAGATATAGAATACCAACCACTCACATCATGAGTAAAGAGGATATTTTAACTACCCTAAACCTCCACGCAGCGGAAATACGAAGAAAAATAGCTGATCTCAAATTCTTGTATAAGCGAAAGAAAATTCATATGTGAATCTCTCTTGCCAGAACTTCATTCTCGTATTCCTACTAGACCCAGTCGAAGCAATCACCTATTATATATAGATCGGTCCAGACTTTCTATTACCCAGCGTCGCTTTTACATACCGTAAGTTGTCCAATGATCTTCTGATGAACATTGATGTGTTTAACACAGAAACTTCATTTAATTCAGCCGTGAGATGCTACCAAACTTATCTCAACACTAGGTTTCTCGTTCTTGTTGTTTTTTCTTAATATTAAATATTTTTTGTTATTTTTTCTCACATTGTTAATGCATGGCTAATTAGCTGTATTTGGAAGTTTGTTAAATAAATAAATAATTTTTTCTGTCATCTTGAATTCAATTATTAAGAATACAATATTACAGGAGTGGACGATAACGTGATCACTATACTTCTGGGCTGGGTTGAAAGAAAATTCTTAAGTGTAAAATCTGACTTAAGTCAGACCATCGAGCTCTACATAATACTGGAGTAACTACTTAGCGTTAAAGATAGACGCCAGAGCAAACGTTTAATCTTGTTTGTCCACTTCCTGTCTAATCCAATGTGGACCAAATTTTCAGTTCTAACTCAGTTTTATACGCTTCTTATCGCTGTGCGGTCCGTTTTTTCATTTAAGTAGTCACTCCAGTATTATGTTGAGTTCGATGGTCAGTTCGATGGTGGCATTTACGACGCTCTCTAACATGAAATATTTGCCATTCCTTTTAGTTATAATGTCTTTAGCAGAGTGAATAATGCAAACCTTGTTTATTTCCATCTTTTTGTAATTAAATCTCCTCTTATAAACAACACAAACCACATAGGTGTGGTGTTGCATAGGGAAACGGGATTTATTGCGATTGCTGAATCTATCCATCAGTTGTTCTTAACGAGAAGCTTAGGACGAGTTATGGTCGTGGTCGTAGGAGGACTGAGGTTTTTATTTAGAAGTCTTTGATGTGTAGACTATCGGAGTTGTTGATTCAGTATGAGTATTTCATGTACCATATCGCACTGCCTTTCTAAGTCAAAAATAAGTTTTGTTAGTGTTTCCAACCTCTCTAGCCTGAAGTTATATTATTCGCTTATAGTTCAGAAGTTTCTAAGATAGTCTGCGAGGACGGAAGCACAGAATTAATTGTGTACGTTACACATACGCGTTGAAATTGATTTCCTTGTTGGACCGTTTAAACTGAAAGATGTCAAGGATAATGTGATCATCATTCCGCCTCCGAACCGCGGATTCTAGTTGACTCTCTCGCTGCATACCGTGATAAAACGCATGATGATGCCATCAAAGTTATGGGAAAAGTATATAGTGAGAGTTAACTCACTTCCCTTCAACTACTCGATATATCATATTTTCAATAATTTAAAGCGTCACTTGACTCATGTGGCAGATTACAAAAGTTCAATATTTTGTCACTAGACTACATACAATGGGGCAGTACACTTAAATTTATCACAGTGGTGCCTTCCACATGAATATCAAAATTGACGTGTTTCGTGACTTTTCAAATAAAGAGAATAGAAAGTTTTCGTTGAACCACCTAAATATATTCGTAGTCCACTAATGTGCGGATTAATCTTATTGCTTTCTTCTAACCAGATTGCAGTCCTTTAAACAGGATGTCAAAACTGCCCGGATGGTCCTTCTATCTT
>JAGDQP010058030.1:518-12632 GCA_022664845.1 Lepisma saccharinum
GCGCAGATCTCAAACTATAAGTAACACCGCCAAACGTCTGTTCGGCAACTGGCAGTTTGGTCTTGTGGTTAATGCTTGGAGAAAATAATTTAGAGATCCCGAGTTCGATCCCGGGTGGGGAACAATTTTTTCTTCTTTTTTGTTCAAAGTGTAATTTTTTAAGTTTAAATTTATTATTAATAATTGTTTTCTTGAATTTTTCGTAGGTTATATACAGTAAAATTTGTGAAGAAAAGTTACCATGGTAACGTGGAGATGTATATAAACCCACCAGGGCAGAATGCACACCGAGCGAAGCGAACCGGGTGCATGATGTGTCCGAATTGAGCTGGGTGGAGTGAGATGCGGGGGGGGGGGGGCAGGCCCCCGTTAGCGGCGTGCAAACGCGAACGTGCTGTTAACTTTTTATTCTACATTGTTTCTATGTGGGTTCTTCTTAGACGGGAGGCAGGTTGTGATTCGTGAAAAAACAACCGTCCACTTTGCCAGAACTTGTGACATGCTTTCGGGCTCGTGAGTTCATTTAGGCACTTTGTAAAAATATTGTTACTGAAGATGTTCCATAATTGCATTGGAGGGATATTAGAAAAATGTTATAATTCATCTTCCTGATAGGACAACTACTCGCATCTGAAAAACTATTTTATACAGAAAGTTTTGCAGACGTCCGCTATAGAGAGGTTTTTACTTTATCAAGCTGTCAGTGTTCTTTTTCTTACAGTACTCTATTGACATAGTTTACCTCCATAATATTCAAACCCTGTTTGAGCCAAGTTTCTTAGAAAGAGGTCGTGAAGAATCTAATCATAACTTCTCATACAAAACGGAGAATCCTTCAGACTGTGGAATCAAATACCTGAGTCCCTATAGAAGAGAAGACGATTTACGAACGTTGGTTCGAGAAGTCCAAATTCAGTCTCAAGGGGTTGCCAGGACAGTTACGAACATGTCATTGACCTGAAGTATCCACTTTTCATGTATTTATTCTTAGAAAGAAACACTATAGCATTTGTTAAGCACGTTCTGGATAGAGGCACCTGTGGGGTATCGCTATCGTGCTGAACTTTTAATTTGAAAATTCGATTCGATTCCCCACCAGCTAGTTTCTTTCTCGCATACAATGAAGTATTCAAACAGAGATTCATCTCCCTTATGGAAACTTACTTAGCATCACTGGTCAGAATCCGAGTAAACAGTATGTGTATTGTTTCGCATAATGATAATATAATATTCATGTTTTTCATTGGTCTTTCTCTCTTCCTCTCTTTCTTGATGTATTGTTATCGTGTCTTAGCTGCTTCTTTCACTTCTTCTTCTTCTCCCTTTCTCTATTCATGTTTAGTTCTTCTCTTACTTTACACACACACACACACTCTCTCTCTGTGCGTGTTCCACAGCTAAATCCAGGCCACTGTGATAGGGCCTCACCCAAACATAAGTGATCCCGTCTGGATAATATATTTAACTGGGAATTTTGACATCCTATTTTTCGCGTTCTCGGGGTAACATCTCCATTCCTGGACACACCTGAAACAAACACTCTTCAAACGCAATGAAATAATTAAAATATCTCCTTCATCCTCCGGGTTATCAGATCTTCATCGAATTACTGTGTCAGAATGCTTTCTAGTCTTAAACCTGATCCGTTTCGGTGACCCGACAGCCGGTGACCCGTTTCAGCTCTGCCGTGTTTATTCCATTTGTGCGAATTGTTATACACTAGTTCATCAGTGTTGTAATTATTAAAACGTTATATTCACAATAGGTGGAATCTACAGTGGCATTTTCGGAACAGATACATTTTAAGATATGAGTAGTAACTGTCTCCTTATTTTTGGCTATTTCAAGAGAAGAATTCTTTTTATAATAATTGCCAAAAAATCGTTTCCATCCTATAATTTAATTTATCAACATACCATTCAATGTGTTCCTTTTTTCAAGTTTGAAATGTGAAACATGTAATGTCTGCTATGTCTATAGGAACATGCGAATATTGCCTTTAAACATTTGTAACTTTTCATTTTGATACAGTTTGTAATTATAATCTTGGCTCTTTCTGATAGAAATTAAGCAGAAAAATTATCCATTCATGTTCTTTGTATGCTCATTTTACATTAGTAGTCTGGAATGGAAGGTATGGCGTTTGGTATCTACTGGGTTTGTTACAATCTGTGATTCGGCCAGACTCCGACCTCTGTGGGGGGATGTCAGCTCCAAATCCTCGAGAGTATCCCAGTATCCCCAAATCCTCAGCCCCAACTTTAACTTTCTGCAGGCAAAAGTTGATATAAACATTTCAAAGCTACCTACGTTCTCCCAATTTTGCCATTACGCCCCCAAACTGAAAATCCTGGCTGAATCCCTGATTGCAAAGTATTCCGAAGTAGTATGTTTAATAAGCCCTAACGAATTTGCAAACAAAAAATGTGTGTTACACTTTTGACATTATCCTAGATGTGTCTCAAAACTCTGGAGTTTCACTGGAAATCATGAGTATTTAATGTTACCACCAAGTTTGGTCTCCATTTTGGAAATGACTTAATGAATATTTAAAGCACTCTTTATATATTCGAATAAACCTGAAAACAATATAAAATCCAAAAGTCACTTGCTGTTAAATTTGATTTGTGGGAACTGAATTTTATACTGTGGGAACTGTACACCTTTACTACGTTTAAATTCCATATTTTTACCCGTACTTTTTCTTCTTCTTCTTCTCTCCCCTTCTTTCTCTCTCACACACTCTTTCTCTCTCATTTCTCTCTCTAACAGATTTCCATCGGTTTCAATGTTTCATTATATATGTTTAAATTTCTCCCTCCATCAACTCCCTTTCCATTTCTCCCTGTATATTGATTCGTCTCGCTTTTATTCTTTCACTTTATCGAAACAAATACATGTCTATTCTTTTAAAAAACGGGTTCATGATGTTAGCTGATTTTAGTATGGGCGAGACGAAGGAAGGAGAAAGAGAGGTCTGTTTACCAGACACGATTATGGGATAAGAAGTTACCATTTGGGTTGCCTAGCTGCATGGCGTTCGCTTGTCACCTCCGTAAGAGGACGCCGCGAGCAGTAAAATTGATCGTAATTCGAGAAAGACGAGATAGACACTTTGTGTATCCACTCGATTGAGTAATGCTCCCCAGAGGAAGAGGTATGTTTCGTTCTTCTTAGAGACAAATGGTAATGGAACGGCACACCGATAAAATCCACTGTCTCCTGAATAACTAATTAGTAACTTGACTGACGTACAGGTTATTATATTGCTAACAAGTACTACCTTTGGTTTAATCTTATCCTAATGCACAAGAATACACACATTATACACACGTGTAGTATCACGATAGGTAGTTGAATGCTCACCCTTATCATAAACATAAAATATAGTAATACTGATATAGACTATTTCACCATAAAGGAGAATGTACGTAAATAAAGTGCAAATAATATACTTTATTACTTTTCCAAGTACTTCACAGAGGATCACAGTTAAATTTCTTGGTGATTCTGGACACAAGTAAACTTCTCTTGTGTCAACATTACAATGGATTAAAGCAATCAACGATTTCAAGCTGTGACGCTTTCAAATAAGTATGCATCGAATTTATAAAAGTATTACAGCAAACACAGTTTAAAACACTGAGTAAAAGTCGACTGACTCGGTAGGAAATAATAGAGAAATATTATAGATACAATTACTTATAAGTGTGACTGACTTTAAGTAATTTATTTTCCCAAGTAACCTTATTTATAGTTGATACACAAAATTAAGGCTTTCAGTTGGCTACACACACGCTGAGAATTACGTATATTACAATGCCAAAACGACAACAAACATTCCCGATTATTATGCACGGGACTATCATGAACAGAACTACCGTAAACTGAATGATAATATCCGTGAAAAATAGTAATTTTAATGAAAACACAGCTTGCTTCTGGTATTCACGGTAATACGCTGTACTGAACTAATATTTTGTTCATACAAGAGCGTTACTGAAGTATATTTGTTTTCCCAAGTGCACTGGGTACTTTTGCATAAATATCCCTGTATAATAATAGGCATTAATCTAACCATACAACACGCCGGCTACCTCACTGTTATTCCTACTGGGCCCAACGCTTAAGAAAAATGGTTACTAGTAATTAAAAATATATACTTTCTTAGCTCTCAGCTTGACGACAAGAAAATAACTTCGTATGCTGTAACTTTACTGTATAATATTCCTTCACTAGACAACTATGATTGTGTCATTACTTTGCATCAAGTTCGATAAGATTCGGTTATTTCAATATTCACAGTGCCATAAAGATACACTTTTGTTCTCCTATAAAACGTTCAAGCAAGGTTCTACTGTATGATTTATTCAAGGCGGACGTCTTGTATGCCCCCATACACTTGAATGCCAATATTGTCCTATAAAATTCTTTGGGCAAGCATTTATATCTTCGTGCCATCCACACAACAAAGTAACCTTTTTTTTTCGCACAATTATATAACCATTACCATATATAATTGCATTCCAGCACCTTACGTTTTTAGATAACAGATATAGGAATTCTTTTCCTCAATTTACTTATATATACAAGCTTCGTTCACACGTTTTTTTGGCAAATACCGGTACCGGTAACTTACATTAGGTTACGTTATATTAAGTACGATTTGCATGCTCTTGCATTGTTTACAAGCAAAGTATACCTACTAGCATGCACGCTTATTAACCAATACTTGAAGATTATTTTAGGTTTAAAGCCCACTAGCAATATAACTAGCTATTAGCGCAACTTATTTAAGAAAGATTTCTTTGGTAAACACGAAAAGAATGGAAGAAACAGCGCATGGCATGGGACTGATTCTAGAACTTTCCCAGCACTTGAACAATAATGATTCACTGTGCAGTTAATAAGATTTTCGTTGTGATCCTATACTTTCACTTCGAAATGCGTAATAGTTTTGTCGTAGCTTCAGACATTCATAAATTATAACTTCGTACACACGTACTGCTAAAAGAAATGGAAAACGTTTACCTCAGTCCAGGTGCTATGTTCGTCCTTCAAACTGCACATACGGTAGTACGTACATGGCCTTGTATTTGTTCCTTACCAGAAGTCCACAGGTAAAAATTATATGTATCTTCACCACAAATGTCCATTGTATTAGTCCGATGGGAAAACGACAAATCTTGTATCTGAATCACTAAATAACAAGCATATTTAGTTTCCGTCGACGTTCAACGCTGTCTTCTCACATGCGTCCTTGTTATGGTCTGCACACAAATGAATGCGGTGTTACCACTTCGTCACTAAAGACTCATCTTCATCCGAACTTGTGTGTGCCGTATCAGATGAAGCTTGGCGTCATTGTTTTAGAATGTGAAATCCTGACTAATTGTCTATGCAAAGTTAGGCGACCGTAACACGCTATCGCAATTCTTTTGATGCGAAGTGTACCGTCCCGGTACATGCCTGGCGTGGCTGAAAGACATTCAATCGCTGGTACCGAACCGAGAACCTCCCGAATACGAAACCAACGTTCTATCAAATAAGGTACGGCGCTCGGAAAAAAGCATACTCGTTTCGATGTTTATCACATTCACAAACACACAATATCACATGCACAGACACACAATATCACATGCACGCACATACAAAATAACGTAAATAACAACATAATATCAGAAATGTTGAAGCATATGCATCGTGCCCTATTTTTAAGAACTGATAGAAACATACCCTTTCTCTTGTATTTCATGCATAACGATAGTATTCTATGGAATTCATTATGGTATACTCGATTCATTAAGAAAGAAATAATTACGTAGCAACCATAAGTTTTAAAGTTCATTTTTGTTTTTCTATCTTTGGTAAGGATCTTTTTTATTGGACAATTTGAATTACACTTTTCAGTACACTTCAATTAGTGGCCCAACTAATATAAAAATGGTGTTAGGTTTCCTGTTTTGGTCATATAGCAGCGTAGGGACTCAAAGAGGTCAGACCTGTATCAAAGCACGTCACGGATTGTAGGCGAATATAACTAACAAATAAAGAAATTAATTATTTAAATAAAGTCCTGGGCGGTTCTTAGTATAAACAAAGGTAAAAACTCCCATTTTAGATAGTCTTTTTAATACTTTCTAAATAATTTAAACACTTTTAAGAGAATTTTCTAAGCAAAACTTGAAGGCCCTTTTTAGAGTCAGATACGTACTAAAGCCAATAGGGACCCTTCGATAGGAATTACTTAAACACTAATTATTCCCGTCCTACTCCCTATCCTCCCTTGCCAACTCCTGTAATATCTGCAACTGCAACATGCCGAGAAAGCAGAAGTCAATGTAAGGAAAAACAGAAGAAAGATGCAAGAAAGAATGAGAGAAGAAATAACTCAGAACCAAACAAGAAAGACAAGTATAATCCGAACAAGGAAGAAGATACTAAACAAAAGAAAATCAATTCCAAAGAAGAAGTAAATGTTTCCAGACCTGAAGCTGTGATTTGCCCGGAAGGAAAACAACGAGAACAAAATGAGAGTGAACCTGAAGGAAGAAAGGAGGAGTTTATATCAAACAAAAATGATGGCAGTTCCACTTCTATCCATAAAGACCCCTGCTCTTCCCCTAATTCTCCTCATACCATACTAAATGACTCAAATAACACACTTTCTCCCAACATAAAGAGCAACAATCCATCACAAAAAAGAAAAAAATCCTTACATTCCTACAAATCCATTCCGTTCATCATTCCATAGAAAGTTGACTAATCCGTATGAAGATGACAGTTCAATTAAAGAAGTAAATTCACAGAGAAATTCTAATGGTAGATCGGAAGAAAAAGAAAGTTTGAAGAACGAAGTCATTATTAGGAATTATAAATCTGAACTTAAGAATCTTATTTCACTCCATAAATTAATCACAGAAAAAGCTCCAAACATTAAATTAACCATTTTCCAATTTGAGAACTTTTCAAGCTACAAAGTACATTTTCCAGGTAACGAAAATTTAAAGATTTTTGTAAAGAAGCTCAAAGAAACAGATTTTGGACCAGAAGCGATTTGGATAGTAAGCGAAAATAAATTACTGAAAAAAGAAACTTTCACTACAAAAACTTCATTTTCATGCGTCATTAGAGGTATCTCTACTAACACTAAGGCAGAAGACGTCAAAGCTTACCTTCTGAAAGAAAAAATTCCAATCACAAATGCGATTAGAATTCGAAATAGTAAAGGCCCAGTTCCCTTAATCAGATTATTTACTAAAGATCCGACACTAGTTTGTATACTCATAACCAATGGCATTACCATAGGGTTCACTCGTTACAATGTGGAAGAATCTTTTAACAATGCCAGACCTTATCCATGCACTATCTGTTATCAATATCATATCGGTGAGAAATGTAACAACCTTCCTACATGCTTTAAATGTGGTAAGAATCATATTAGTAAAACATGCAATATCACTCCTAACAAAACATTCTGTGCTTCTTGCAGAAAGAATGGTCATAGAACTGCGGCCTCCAACTGCCCATTGAGACCTTATAAAGGCAAACAGATCAACAAAAATAAAGTCTTCAAAACAGAAACAAACATTAACAAAAAGAAGCCAGTCCTGGATCTGAGCAATAAGGCACATAGAAAATCTTCTAAAATTCAAAATACCTACAACAATGAGCACACTGAGACTATTTTGAACTGGATTTCTACAGTACTTTCTATGATAACACCGATGGAAAATATAGATAGGCTTCAATCAACTCTAAATCAAACAGCAGAAGAATTCTTTCATCGTCATCTAAACATAGTCAAATCGATAGATGGTCATATTTTCATTGGAAATGAACCTTTCTACAAACTGAAAAATACAGAATACATTTCATGAATGTAAGGAATGTTAAGACAACAACTAATCTAAGAAGAACAAGGAATGAAATAAACTTCATGAGCGATGTCCCACGGAGGCACGAGAGTTTATTTACAACATACAGATATTTAGCTTTTGCTATCTCCAAATAATAGCCTAATTTTGATTTAAACCAAATATAACCTTATTCCTGGATTTTTCTTTATCTTAGTCAAATTTTAATAGTCGTCGCTTATTTTATTTTACAAATTTTAATTACTTAATCAAATAAATAGTTTCTTTCTAGATTTAAATTTAACTTTAATTCAAATCAACGTAATAAACAGATAAAGAAATCCTGTGTACATCAACAGTAAATAACAAATTAGTATACGTCTTATTGATAAACATATTATTTACACTTTATGTGCACTTCTAATCATATTATTTTTAAATAGAAACTTTACCAAATGAGAGCATCTAATGGCTGCGGTTTTGCTGGTTGTTTGTTTGGAAGTTTTTTTTTGGGGGGGGGGGTTCTGCTGCAGAGTTCGGTTCGCCTTTATCTCAATCATTACCTATATGCTCAATTAATTAATAAATCAAAGCACGAAAGTGGCCTAAGATGGCCAGAAGTCCAGTCAGGGTGGCCCTGCGGGCCCTTCACAATTTACTTAGTCGGTCCTGTTTTGGTGTTTGCAATGCGACTTGCTTCTACATACTACAAGAAATCATTAATATATTTCCAGAACCCAGGACATGTGATAATGTTTTCTGCTAAAGAAAAGAAAATTCCAACACTTGCTCGCTCACTCACACACTCTCAGAATCACATACCGCCCATTGTACGTTAGTTGGGTGGCCTACCTTGTAGGCTTAAAGAAAAATCGTGTATAACAAAGTCATGTAAAGATTATATTGGCCGTGATAGTACATAAGTAGCACTAATGGTAAGAATGAAAAATACAAAATTCCATTTTTGTATCACTTTCAGTTCTTAAGTTATAAATTGTTAAAAATAAAATAAGAGTCACCTGACTTTTCACGCGTTTCGAAGCATTAAAAAGCTCGAAACTCAAAACCTGTTTCTCCTAGACAGCTCAAACTTGCACCATTCGATTCAGAATTTCAAGAGCTGTAATTTGATGTATTACTTGACTTTATTAGAACAATCTTTATATTTTTAAATATAAAACAAACTTGTTTCTATAAACTAAATACCCAAATTTTAATTTCTTTCCCAAAAACAAAAACTATTTCGTGCTTATGATTAGAACATACGTGCCAAATTTCATGATGGTGTTTCAATGTGATCATGTTGAAAATAATCCTAACAGAAATGCAAAGCTATTTGTGGGAGTTAGAAGCAAAAGCTGCAATGTCCACTCCAGCAATTTTTACAGGAGAGGCAAAAGAAAGTTTAAGGTGGAAACATCAAAGTATATGGGTACCTTTTTCCTGTAGTTTCTAGGCATAAAACAATTATATACATAAAAATAAGTGTTTTGCCTTTACTTTGTAAATAGCTTTTGCTTGGAGTTTGTTGGTTTTGCTTGTAAGGATCGAATTTTGCTGTTTTGCAGCTAAATACTTGCTAACCTTTAGAGACTCCGAACAATGTTTAACATTCAAACACACATTTCACAGATTATTAAAGGCCACATTTTATGTTAGTTTTGCCACAAAAACTAAATCTAAACAATTACGGAAATAATAAGCGATTAAAAATTAAATTATTTTTAAAGGTACAACGTACAAAACATTTGTTTTATGTAAAACTCTTGTATTACCATCAGCATTATAAAGAACACATGACTTTATTGGCCACCCAACCAACGTAGATTGGGCGGTTTGAGATTCTGAGAGTGTGCGTGTGTGAACGAGCTAGTGTTGGAATTTTCTTTCCTTTAACAGAAAACATTATAACATGTCCTGGGTTCTGGAAAGATTCTTACAGTACGTAGCAAATAATGAAAAAAAGTTAATAGAGTCGCATTTCAAACACCAGAACAGGGAATATAACACTTTTTTACTTTAGGTAGGCCATTAGTTGAAATTTACTGAAAAGTGAAATTTAAGTTGTCCAGTAGAAAAGATCCTTACCAATCATAGAGAAACAAAAATGAAATTTGAAACCTATGGTTGCTAGATAATTATTTTTTCTTAATGAATCGAGTATTCCATAGAACACTAATGTTACACACGAAAGACAAGAGAAAAATATTTTTCTATCAGTTCCTAACAATTGGGCACGATATTTATGCTTTGTTATTTTTGATAATATATTGATATTTATGTTTATCTTTTACAAAGATCTTAGTAGCAAAACACACAAAATATCTAGCTCGCGAAGTTATAGTAAATGTAATTTCTCTCTATATATATATTCGACAGAGACAGAAAGAGAATGGATCTTTGTGTTTCATATGAAGAATATCTGAGATGAGTGTAGCTCTTTTTCTTTCCAGAGAAATGTTTTTATGTGATAAACATTGATAAGAGAATGTTTTGTTCCGAGCGGCCGTACCTTACTTGGTGGAGCGGTGATTTCGTATTCGGAAGGTTCCTGGTTTGGTACACTTCGCATCAAAAAAAAACTGCGACAGCGAACACCGTGCAGCTACCCTACCAAAATGGCACCTTCTTATCCCATAATCATGTCTGGTAAACAGACCCCCTCTTTCTCTTTCCTTCGTCTCGCCCATACTAAAATCAGCAAACATCAAGAGCACGTTTGTTTTTTTTCAAAATAGACATGTATTAGTATCGATAAAATGAAAGAATAAAAGCGAGACGAATCAATATACATAAGTTGATGGAGGGAGAAATTGAATTGAAACACATATAATGAAACACTGAAACCGATGGATGTCTGTTAGACAGAGGCAGAGAAATGAGAGAGAGAGAGAGAAGAAGAAGAAGTAAAGATAAAAATATGGAATTTGAACATAGTAAAAAGGTTAAGTTCAGTTCCCACACAATAGAGTTCGCTTCCCACAAATCTAACAGCAAGATAGAAGTGACTTTTGGACTTTATATTTGTTCATCGCTCTTTGAATATATAAAGGGTTCTCCAAAAATTCATTAAGTCACTTTCAAAATGGAAACCAAACTTGGTGGTCAGATTAAATACTCATGATTTTCCAGTGAAACTCCAGAGTTTTCAGACACATTTAGGATAATGTCAAAAGTGTAACACACATGCTTTTTTTTGCGCGGGGTTCGGTTGCAAATTCGGTGAAGCTTATTAAATATACTGGTTCGGAATACTTTGTAATCAGGAATTCCGCCAGGATTTGTTGATTGGGGTGTGTAAAGTCAAAATTGGGAGGGTGGACTAGAGTTTTGCACTGTTTCTATCAAAAACTTCGGGGTAGTCTCCAGAATCGACAGCCCCACAGGGTCCGGCGTCTGGCGGAATCGCTGATTGTAACAAACCCAGTAGATACCATAGGCCATACCTTCTATTCCAGACTACGAATGCAAAGTGAACATAAAAGGAAAATGAATGAATGATATTTTTTCTGCTTAATTTCTATCAGAAAGAACCAAGATTATAATTCCAAACTGTATCAAAATGAAAAGTTACAAATATTCAAAAGCAAAATTAGCATGTTCCTTATAGGCATAGTAAACTTTACATGTTCCACATTGCAAACGTGAAAAGAAGAAACACATGTAATAATATATTGGCAAATTAGAGCATGGAAACGAATTTTGTGCCAAACAAATATACAAATAATTCTTCTCTTGAAATGGCTAAAAAAGGGGGGCATTTCCTACTCATGTCTTAAAATTTGTCAGTTCTGGACATACCACTATATATTCCACCTATTGCGAATATAACGTTCTAATAATTACAACACTAATGAACTAGTGTTTATAACAAATCGCACAGATTTAATAAACACGGCAGAGCTGAAAAGGTTACCGACTGATTCGATGTAGATTTAATGATCCGGAAGGTGAAGGAGAGATTTTAATTATTTAATTGAATTTGAACAGTGTTTATTTCGGGGGTGACTAGGATCGGGGATGATACCCCGAGAACAAGAAAAATACGACGACAAAATTCCCAGTTAAATAGATTTTCCAGATCGGGTCAATCGGGTTACCGAGTCACTCATGTTTGGGTCAGTCCCTATCACCGGGTCATCGAAAGTGGCCCGGATTTGGCAGTGGAATACGCACAAACAGAGAGAGTGTGTGTAAATTAAGAGAAAAATAAACATGAATAGAGAGGAGAGGTAAAAGAAGAGAAAGAAGCAGCGAA
>JAGDQP010058031.1:0-12632 GCA_022664845.1 Lepisma saccharinum
CCTCCCTCGAAGAGCACAAATCACACGAGGTGCACTGGTCAGCAATCACGCACAAACTCCCTTGAAACGAACTGAACTGCCCATCCCTATATGAATATCAGCGATAGCAGTAGTGCCAGAGTGTGAAAGGGAGAGTACTACAAAGTTGCTATGCTATAAATTCATAACATTTATGCTTGGGTGGATAAACCATTGGCAATTTGAATATTAAAAAAAAAAGTGTTTGGAAACACTAGCAGATGGGGCGAATCATTTTCATTGACATTTACTTTATTCGATTCCTTCTATTCTCTTCCGATTAGCTACCCCTTTTCCGTGCAGATAGTGCAACTGGGCGTCAGACAGAATTTAATGCTAGAATGTTGAAACTTGCAACGTTTGTTCCTTTCCTCGCCCTTACCTCATAACTTAAGGCGCTACGACGAAAAAACGCGTTTTACGGGTATTTCTTCACTATCTGCACTCCATACAGTGAAAATCACACTACGCACCAGTTTTCATTGCTTTTTCCACTTGGAATCTTCGGAGACGATCCCTCTTACGCCGTAGTATATACGCATTTTGAAATTCTAGACACTTCAATTACATAGGGCTTCGTTGGGTTAGAAAAGTTGTAACTGGTATGCTTCGGTTGCTAGGTAACGCAATGTTGACTCTTTACGATGCGAAAGAATGTAGTCCAATGTGTTCAGGCAAGATGACGATGATAGGAAATACTTATGAAGTTTCCAATTTGTCCCGAATTAAACTATAGCAGGAAGTCGCAGTTAAGAGATGTCACTGCTACAGAAATCCATGGCCCAAACCGTACACAGTTTGTTCCAAACAACATGTGAGAAAATTGTACTGATGTAGGAAGCGCAAGTAAGGCTTTCACTGCACCAGGAATCTTACTCAATGTTTAGAGCAGGAATATATCATAAGTCTACCTTTCAAAAGAATAGAAGGTATATTTAATGTTAATCTTCTGGCTAGGTTTACTTACCTGTTCGGGCTATCAAATATTGTTTAATAAACCATTGCAAGCATACACATTATTACTTACACATATGGTTAAATACGTTACCTACTTTACATTCTTCTTTATAAAAGTAATATAGGCATTCAAAATAATTAAAGAGTACAATTTATTCAATGTTCTTCAAACTATAAGCACTGAAAGTCAATGTGAGTAATTGCCGAGCGCGTGAGCCACCTATGTTTTACTTACACAATTAACGAATACATATGCAAACTTTATTACACAAAATATCAATGGTTTTACATTAGGTTGTATCAAATGTGACTGTGAACTACACTGTTACAAAGTCAGGTTAGATTGTTTTCTTTTTAACTTACGCATTTTAAAATTCTACACATTTGTCTGACATAGGGTTTATTTTGGTTACGCGTGATTAGGTTAAATGAGGTGAGGTGTGGTCAGGTTTGGTTAGTTCAGGTTAGGTTAGCTTAGGCTAGGATAAGTTTGTTCAGTTTAAGTTAGGATAGGTTAGTTCAGGTTAGGATAGGTTAGTTTAGTTAGGTTAGAAAAGTGAGTTCATATTATTTTAATATATATAAACGGTTACAAATAGGTTAGAAAAAACAGATTAAATATTTCTTTTTTATGTCTTACCTCTTATTGACACGTATTCTCCGCTGATATTCGAAAATCACATTACTGAAACTACGCATCTGGTCGTAAAAGCAAGTAGCACGCGTACGTATGAAAAGCCGGCCTAACAAGTGTTTCAGGTTACCGTCTCTCTTTCTTTCTAACTTGTTCCTCAGAGTTGGGAAACTCTATTGAGGGAAGCACTATAACGCTTCGGGTCACTCTAGTATCACCTTCTTAGAATAAGATCTAGCGTAATTAAAAACTTGAGGAAAGTATGTAATTTAAAATTTGAAGTAATAACATTATACTAGCTTCTTTTCGATCAATTCCGTGTCTGTAGAATGTTATTGATTTATCAATTGAAACTTAAACAAGACAGTAGGAGTAACTATAAAATCATTTAGTATTTCTGGGTTTTATTAAAGTCTTCAGGAATAAAAACAACCAGTTAGAAGAAGGAAAAGTACATGATAATGTCAAACAAGAAAAGCCCCAAGTGGAAATTAGGAGTAGAGAAGAGAATGTAAACTATAATTATTAGAATAGGAGGTATAAAACTAGGTGTAGTTGAATTGTTGGAATTAATAATTGTGGAACTTAGGATTTCAGGAAAACATTTAATGAAAAACAATAATCGGTTAATGAAAAGACAGGAAATTAAGATCAGTCAACTGGTAAGTTTGCAAGTTGAAACTTACCGCCAATTAAGAGGGAATGGAGGACTAAAGTCTTACATCAAATCCGCTAGGTCGTCATGGTAACTCGACATGTTACGGTTTAAACAAACGGATGTTTAGCACCAGGTCTGTAGTGTTCGATAGTCAACAACTCGTTATGGTTTTGTGCTAGATTGTCATCATTACAATGAAAGATACATTTTGTTTTTACTTACAAAGGACTGAAACTAGAAAAAGAAGTGGAAGAACCCAATTACGCAAGTAAAGCAAATTTCACGCAATTTTGAATATGTTGATATGATTATGAGTATAATTCATTGTTGATTGCTGAGTTCTTGATTTAAGAATGGTGATAATTATATCTAAGAAGCTTAAACTGAAGTTGCTAATTCGGTTATAGTTAAGGACTCACACTCACGAAGATAAATACGAGTGCTAAAACGAAAGCTTTGTACCCTATGTACAGCTGCACAAATTGATATAGTAGGTAAAGTATACAAGGTATAGCATAAATCAAGATTTCGAAAAACATACATTAAAGTAATAGAAATTAACTACTTGCACTTTCCCTCGTATGTGCACCAAATCTTGATCATATGTAAGCAAAAGTACATGTTTTGACTCCACAGCATTTTCTACTTTTACAATCAGTTTTTGGTCATCACCGAAATAATCAACAATTCGAAAAATATTCATCATAGCTCCCATAACTGATTTTCTACTTTTCTGACATCAATTTACTGTTTGTTTAGACTTAACCTCCGCCGTTGCTATGGAAACCAACCGGATGTGGCGTCAATACTTTACTTCTACATTCTGAGCTAAAAGCAGTGTTGCCAATATATATATACATACATATATATAAATCACAGCCATATTCAATCCACTAGTGGATGAGGCCTCTCCCCGAAGGAAGGAGTCGGTCTACTGCTCCCACGCTGACCAGACGGGTTGGGAGAGGAAAGCCGAAGCTCTCACTGTGATCGCCACTGTCTTTTATTTCACAGCAGCTCCCCAATTGTCCTCACGATGCTGGGTCAACACCGAAATATATATATATAACGTGATTTCATATCGTCGGCACCTTTGATATCAGTTCAACTTTAAGTAATTATTTCTTGAAAACTATTACATTAAAATTCACTCCCCCTACGTAATTTTACTTCGTACACATTTCCGAACGAAAGATTATCCATTATAAACGCAATTCTTCCAGTTTCTGACACCCAGTTGCACTATCTCTACCACATTTTCTAATGACGTCAACTCAAATGACTATTCACGAATCGCAAATCACATTTAATTAGAAAAAGGTAGCTAGAAAAAAAATATGCGGACACTTACAGCCAGAAATTATTAGTGATACAAGCAGACTCGTTCTCGGCAGTGCATGATAAAGATACCTCTCAAACATTGTCACTGGGAATACGGCTCGTGAGGGTCCAATGAAATGAAGTTTGTTCTAAAATGAAATTCAATTCTTTAATGGAACTTTCGAATCCATGTTTCTAGCAACACTTTATGATCCCCAATATGGCGAAGTGCGTAATATTTGTGAAAAGATTATAATGGTGGTAATTTTGAATGAGTGTGGTCAATATTTGTGTAAATTTTGATAAGGACATAGCTGAATATTTTACACACTTACAAAACACTCTTCAAAATGTTAAAAAGATCAGTTTTATTTACTTTGAAAAGGTATTTACGTCGTCGTTACCACACAGATGAGGCAGCTGTAATAGGTTCAACACCTGATCGTAGCTCGCCTGAATACAAGGTTAGTTTAGAACGCTGAGTCATTAAATTGATTTCGAATAACGTGTCACCTACATGCTACAATGTCATAAAAAATGCTAATGGACAAATTATAAACAAATTCATTCCGAAAATGTACAAGGGTGTTTGGGTTCGTTTTACTTTATCTACACCAAAAGAAGTAAAATTTACAGGAGAAAGGTTGTTACCAAAGTGTAGCAGTATTGAAACGTTAATTAAAATAACTTTTAGTCATGATCCAGTGTTATCAGGGTAAAATACGCATCCGCCATAGGTGTGCCATTTACTTTCACGCGCTAATTGACCGGCTACGAGAGTGAAAAATGTAAAGATACTTGACCGCACCTATCCTTACCTAACCTCCACGTTGCAATGATCACTAAGACGAAATTCGGGAAATGAAGTTACAATATTCGCTATGCCATTAATATTTCTCCACGTGTCACCATATCCGAATGGACTGGAGTGCGTGTTTTCCGAATTAATTATTTTCGTGGGGTTATCGTACTATTTTCTGGATAGTTTCATGTCGGTTTGTGCGTATGAAAGTAACAGTGGTAGTTAATTTTTAAGAACAACTGGTGTTGACCGTATAATATTGGCCAATAAGGTGTCCTTTGGTGTAGATAAAGTAAAACGTAACACAGTATTAATATATTGGAGAGAAGACTGTTCAATTTCTTTGTACAAAAGTCTTATTACACAATGGCTGAATATTTAAGTGATAATTTGTGATTTTTTGTTATCTGACAACTGTAATGCTTACTATTCGTAAGATAATGTACAAGCTGATTAAATTGAATTGAGTTGAAGTTAACTACCTCATTGGTAGTTAAGACTACAAATCTTAATACAGAATTTCCATATGAACAGTCTTCCAGTAATGCAAACCATAAGCACGGGAGACTAGTTCTTTGATCTAATCCTGTAACTGTAACTTTTATAATTACATAGGAAAATAGCCCTAAATTTTAATTCGTCCAATTATTGGTAATTTGCATTTTCAACTCCCTAACAGAAACCCTGCCACCTTAATCTAGATCCAGGTCAGTTTGCTACCATTAGAAGTACTTTTAGCTTCGATCTCTTCTATTATTAGCTTCCTAATACCATCGTACAGTAAATAACATTATCGCAAATCATATTGCCTGATTGAATTTATTTATGGCCGAGATAGGGTAGGAGAAAATAGTACCATATCGGAGTTCGGCTGTTGAAACAGGTAAACCCCAGAAGAATCTTAGTCAGGATGATTGGTCTCGGTATTCGAACTCGGCCAGAGTTGTAGTTCGAGCAGAACAAGTGATTTTCTTACTAGTAGTTGGTTACTGCTATGTTATGTTTGAGGAACTGATTCAGTGTGAGGAACACAGTTAATAATAGTGGTTCAGAGTTTTATTGTTTGGTGTCACCACTGGTTTGTGCCCTGTGCTGTGATTGGCTGTTTGTGTTCCTATTGCTGATTGGGTGTTTGTATTGTTGGTTCTGCGTTAATGAATATGTGCGATTTTCGAGTGTTTGAAGTTTTGGGAAAAAGTCATAGCAACTATTTTTTATTATCCAAGATGGCAACAATATGATCGTACACCCCAAAGAGCATATCACTCGCAGTAATAAAGACGTCAGTAGATGGCAATGTGTATTACGGTTGTCGGAGGGAAGGCGCGGATACATTAGTGCTGAGTCGACCGTCGTACAGGATGGAAGTTACTCAGCGTGAACAGCTGTCTTATGTGAAGATAGCCGTTCTCCGAGAACGTACTGCCAGAGAATGCCACAGGAAACTTACATCTTTCGAACTCGAGAGGATATTGTCGTTGCCGTAAAATGTAAGTTCGGTAAGCTCGAAGTTCCCGGGTTCGAGTCCCGGCAGGGGCATTGGTGTGGATTTTAACAACACAAGGCGAATCGTGACGGGCCGAAGTCCACCAAGTTACTAGACTTGCCCATATAAAAAATAAATAAATAAAGTAAAATGTAAGTTATCTCCTCAACGGGTGGATAGTATTCGATGCCTCCTACATCAGTGGCAGCGTGTTGTGGATGCTCTGGGAGATTACTTTCTTAGAGTGGAGGTTCCTAGGGTGATATGTGTGCTTTCCCTTCTGTTTCTGTATTACGAATGCAGTCGTGTACTAATAAACGCCCGTGGTACGATACTTTTTTATGGCATTTTCATCTCTGTCAATATTTCGACTTCAGGAAGCAGTACAAAGTATTATTAATGTGTTGACATTAGTTAAATGTTTGTTGGTGGATTTCATTGTAAAATATTCAGTAAATGCAAATAATCTAAATGTCGCACCAACAACTTCAAGGAACCACAACCCCAAGGAGCAGCGGTCCTAGTCCTACCATTCTCCTACTCTGTTGTGGTTTGAGCCGTTCTGTGGGAGCGGACGCGTGCTTTCCGAATAGGAACGAAGTTCGCCGAAGTTTCTGTTACCGGCTAGCTACATTGTAACCAAGGATTAGCCTAGTCCTTGGTTGTAGTTCACCTGCCTACCTGAAGATGACACGACTATAGTTCGATAGTACTCCCATCTATAGGTAATACGTTCAGCTCCCTTCAGCTGGTGGTCCTATAACTCCCTAGTCCTTGCTACCACCCTGAAAAACCTGGAATAGTCAGGGAATTTTATAAATCTGGAAAACTCTGGGAATTCTGTAATGTATGAGAAGAAAAACTCAGGGAAATTTATGAAGTGGGCCTGTCCACAGTGGGTAAGAGCACTACCACGGCAGGGCGGATGCTTTGTTTTCGATTCTCACTGCGAATCTTCTATTTTAAGGATTTTTCTTTTCCACTTGAGAAATACCAATAATGTACTCGATGCTTGTGTTGGATGGTGGTCCTGGGATAAAAAAAAAAGTAATTGCGTATTATTTATATCTTCCGCTATACTAACATAACAAATCTTCGTCTCGCCCTTATTTATCCTGGGGTGTAGAGATAGGATGTAGCAATAGTAAATAATAAAGCGAGGGGATTTGAGAGTAAAAGGTTTAAGTCTGAGATTTGAAATACATCGTACAGCGTATGTCCGACTTACCAATTCGACGTGTATCTGTCATGGATAATTCGAGAACTGTTCCTTGTGAATACAGATGTCACTCATTGCACTTTGTTTCTCCAATTCTGGGTGCAGAGGTACTCATAGGAATTCCATTGGTCAGCGAGACACAAGGAAACATTGGCCCATGGAATTCAGATACCTTACTCTTTTCTTGCGGGCTATCTGGAAAAGTTAATGCTGTCATCGTTACGTTTACATTACATAATGTATGCTTAAATAACATTTTTTAATGTCCTGTTTGCTTGATACATACATTCTTAATTTATGTAACTTGTCGTTACAAGTTTGTAGAAATTATAACAATTTCTCTTTATATGAAATTTCAGCAATCCAGTTCTTATGACTGTCTTTCATAAATGAACTCCTTAGTATTGGGTTCGATGATAGGAGGTGTGATGGGGGCGTTGCGCTAAGAACTCAGGGAATTAAAAAAAAAATATCATGGAAAACTCAGAAAATTTCATTTAGTATACAGCATGTTCCATGTTTAGTGCTATGATAAACGACATTTCGTTTAAGACTTTGGTTGTATTAGAATGTTAAACTAACTTCAGTTGCCATGGTTACGAGATACAGTTATTCATGCATCACATGGAAGCGAGTGACCCAATTCGAACCCAATTTTCTATATTGATATTGAATGTTTTAGGTGTATTAAAATTTTACTTTAATTAACATTTCTGTAGTGATAATTGTTGATGGGTGTTCTGCCCGAAGGTCCCCGTGCAAGGTCAATCGATGGTAGTTTGTCATTGCCTTCCTAAGGATTATTATATTATCCAGTATTTCTGGATCAAATTATTCATTCTGATGCTTTGACGACTTCCTTTTGTTAATAATAGTTAAAAATAAATAAATTTGTTCTGTTTCAGGATAAACATGCCCGAATGTCAAAATTAGTGGATGGATTAAGGCAAAACATTCAACATATCGTAAAAGGGGGAGGTGGCAAGGCAGTAGAGCTTCACACTTCGAGAGGAAAGTTACTCCCAAGAGAGAGAATCAATTTGCTTTTGGATCCCGGCTCTCCATTCCTTGAGCTCTCACCGCTTGCAGGCTATAGGTTGTATGGGAAAGAAGAAGTCCCTGCTGGAGGAATAATAACCGGAATTGGATCCGTTTGTGGGTAAGTTCATGTAATTACTAGCAAAAATGAAGCAGCCGTAGCTCATAGTAGAGAGTTGGCGTAGTAGTCGTGAGGTCCTGGGTTCGATCCCAGCCGCCGACCATCCTGACAGAGGTTTTCCGTATCACACCAGGTAAATGCCGGGATGGCACCTTCCACATAGGCCCTGGCCAACACCTTCCCAAATCTTTTCCCTTTCCCCTATGCTGGCCTCGGTCTTAGATGCCTAAAAGCCATAAATAAAAAAAATCAATTCAAATTCAATTACTAGAAGTACCCGTCCGTTGGTCCGGGGGGAGTAAAATATATTGACAACACTACCAGTCATAATACTACCACAACAGCAAATATTACTACTACTACAACTACTAAATTATTAATAACATCACATTTAATCTGCTTTCAAACATTTAAACTAAATATCATACTTTTATTTTACAACAATCGAAATTTGATATTATAAAGTATTTATTTATCGTATTGTTATAAACAATGAAATTACTGATTTTATCTTCCCACTCCCACCCTTAGGGGTATCTTACCCCACAGTTTTTGATTCCAGATTGTAATGATAAGTGTATCAAATTTGGTTGAAATTGCTCCAGGCGTTACATACATACATACATTTTTATATATGTAGATTTATTTGCTGATTGAGGGACCCCGGGTTCGATTCCCGGCGCTGCCAAGGATTTTCTCCAAAGTGTGTGGGTCTGGAACGGTGCCCATCCAGCATCGTGATGCAATTGGGGAGCTGCTATGAATAAAAGAGTGGCGATCACAGTGAGAGCTTAGGTTCTTCTCTTCCAACCCGTTTGGTCAGCGTGGAAGCAGTAGATCAATCTCCTCGTTCCGGGGAGACACCTCGTCCAGTAGTGGAAAGAATATGGCTGTGATTTATGTATTTGTTGAATGCCTTTGGTTCCATAAGAATTGAACATAATCATGGTTTCCACACATCCTGGAAAACGTTTGTATCGGTCCTGGAGTTTTGAAAATTGAGATATCTTTCCTTTAAGAAATTAAGGAGAAAACGATCGCTCGGTGTTGGTGAATCGGGTGTCTTTGAGGGAAGTAGGAACGCCACTTGAAAAAAAAAAAGTTTCGTGTTCAAGCACAAGGCCATTTTACCAATTATACTTAGAAAAGTTTACAAACGTAATTGAAATATTCAAATTAATCGGGATTGTTCGAACACAATCATAGAATATGTTCAAATCAGTTTATTCAACAAGCGCTCACCATTTACGATATTATAGCCAAAAAAGCCTTAAATTAATAATGGTGGCTATGTGGTTTCATCTTGGCAAATATTGTTGGAACTATTCTTGAAAAGTAATGCAAAGTCTCTGTGCACCAGGACACGTACAATTCACTCTGACGTTATTAGTTTACGCTCAATCGTCACTAGGTGAGGTCACATACCAATTTCTCACCATGTGCTTTGTTTTACCATTTAACTACGTGACGAAGGCCATTCTACTTGACGAAATACTGTGATACATGGGTAACTGTATTCTACGGTTATTGTTATCCAAACCTCTCAGTTGTACGATGTTTTGAAAGTTCCATCCATACTTCTCTTCCTTTCTGGTTGGATTCCTTTGTACTTTACTGTTCTCCTGTTTCTTAGTTCTGCATACTGGGTTAGTACATGTCTAACTAACTTCTTGTGCGGCATGGATTATGGTGATACCTTCCCCGGTTTGTCTAATAAGTTGGTGAATCGTGGAAAAAGCATGGGTAACTGTATTCAACGACGAAAATCTTATATTTTCAGACTAGAAAAAAAAACAAAAAACCTCATTTAAACATTTCGATATCCCATTTTTGTATTCAAGTAATATCTTAAATCAGTGTTTTTAAACCCTTTTATACCCAGACTAGCAACCTATAGGAAAAAACTTTCACGATGTAAAATATGCGTTCTCATCTATTTGAGGTCGACTAATGTTATATGAAACGCAATTATGGGAATTTGATAAGGTATTTAGATAACTTGATATCTATATATTGCTTGGATTATGTAAATAGAATATTGGATAATGCTCAGAGCTGTGTTATTGATGTGCAGTTGTGTATTTTATGTGGATTACCAAGATAGGATATACAAAAGAAAATTGCTGTTTATGGTTATTTCTACATTAGCACAATTGGGTATTTAATATTGCTTAATTATATGGACTAGCATTTACGATAGTAAACGATACAGCATACACAAGGCCACTATCGTCATTTAGGTGTAGCGTGATGTAACCTACCACATTGTTGGTTAGCTTATTGGAGTTAATTCAGACAAGTTTCGACAGTTAGATTAAAGCTACAATACTGTTTTTTATCCAAAGTAAATTTACGTGGCGAGGACCATATCATATGCTTACCTTTCACACGGTACATCATCGTCGCTGCCACCTATCTTCTAACTGAATAGCGATAAAAAAACGTAAACACTATTAGTTTCACCAAATTATTCATTGGCTTTCAGCTCAACAATATTAACAAGAACATTAAGTTCAGAAAAGAACTAGAAACCAATGCTGTCACCAGTTTCTTGGATTTACAAATATACAGACAGAATAATAAATTTCAAACTACAGTTTATCGGAAACCTATCTCAGGAGAACAATATATATACACACACTAAATCCTGCACAAATGAAATATAACATTTGATTTAATTTCTTTTTACGTGCCCTCACCCTTTGTACAACAGAAAAGGATTTAAACACACAAGTTAACTACATACTACGGATAGGTCAACAAAACGGATATGATTCACACACACACTGCTTAAATGGAACCAGCGCGCGAAATCGAAACTCTATAAAAGCAGGAAAACGAAAACTGAAGAGGAGAAAAAAGAAGGTAAAACATGGATAGGTTTGCCTTTGTACCAACCTGTTACAGATAGGCTGAAAACAGTTTTTATTAGAAGTAAGTGGAAACCCGCCCTAAAACCTCCAAAAACATTAAATAAAAATTTCACACCGTTTAAAAGTTACTATGTTCCAAGAAAACACAGTTTGTGGAATTTACCAGATCACTTGCCAGTGCAAGGACGTTTGTATCAGAATAACCAAAACGAACCTTAATACCAGGGTTACGGAACACATCGAAGATGCCAAAAAGAATGAAAATCCCACCTCTGACCTCTCACAACACCTTAAAACTACCACACACAAAATAACCGATGCCAAGATATTGTACAAATCAAGATTCCCACAAAGAACGAATGGTTTATGAAAGCATCCGTATTCACAAAAGACAACCTCCACTAAATTTAGATCAAGGCAGGTTAAATAAATCATGGTTCGACATAATAAATAAAATGCAATAAAACAACAACACATTTTTTTTTTATTTTTCTTTCTTTTTTTTTTTTTTTTTTTACAACACTAATAAAAACATATTTATACACACAATTCCTCATACACAACCATACATACAGTTGTTCATAGAAATCCTTCTGTTTTAGCATCTGACAACAATTTTTTGTTTCGCAACACACTATGGCAACATTGCACCTACCTTGTTTCCGCCCGGGACCGCCATTTTTGTTTACACCTGCCAAGCATACTGACAAAGACCATATCTGCGGACGGCTTCTTTTATCCCCTTAACCTTTTAACCTACCTTTTGCATCTGAGGAAGCCAAAGAATAATTTGGCGAAACTACTAGTGTTTGCATTTTTTATCGCCATTCAGTTCGAAGATACGATGGCAGCGAGGATGATGTACCGTGTTAAAGGTAAGCATGTACTATTTTTTAATTCGATCACCGTTGGGGTGAGAGGTGACCTTTCCTTGAATATAATTATGGTTTAATAAATAGGTCTAAAGATGCCTGACCAAACTGTCCTATGGTTTACAATGTCCCGCTGGGAGACCTGGTTATTATTTTATTTTGCGCAACGTGGTGTTCTTTGATCATAATGAGGATAATTAATTTTCTTTTTGATTTCAGAACAGAATGCTTAATTGTAGCAAACGATGCCACCGTCAAGGGAGGAACCTATTATCCCATTACAGTCAAGAAACACTTGCGTGCTCAGGAAATCGCTCAAGAGAATCATTTGCCATGCATTTACTTGGTTGACTCTGGAGGGGCTAATCTCCCTCGTCAGGCAGAGATATTCGCAGATAGAGATCATTTTGGGAGAATCTTTTTCAATCAAGCCAATATGTCTTCAATAGGAATTCCACAGGTGCGTACGTTACACTAGGTATCATGCTTTTCGACTTCATGTAACTTTGAAAATTCTCCATTTTGCGAAAACAAAGGCAATAATATAAATACAGTATGTAACAAAAGTTACCGAACTCTTAATGTCGTGAAAAAAGGGAGACATTAGATAAAGCAATGCTTTTCAACCTTTTGA
>JAGDQP010058033.1:0-12632 GCA_022664845.1 Lepisma saccharinum
AAAATCAAGTTAAGTGTGATAGCCTTGTCAGCTTGTTTTAATTAAATCCATTTGCTTCTGTTTGTACATTGTTTTGACGATGTTCGCTTTATATATGATTGTTCTGAACAGATTATTTTCGAAGTCAAGTATCGCGAAACTAAGCCTTTTTTCTAAAACATAACACTTTTAAACAGACATTAATAAGCCTCTCTGTTAGTAACGACGGGCAGTCTACGGCAGTAGGCCAATGACTCGAAGGTCCCGGGTTCGAGTTCTGATATGGGTGTGGATTTTAATGGCTAAAGGGCGAATCGTGACGGGCCGGTCTAAAGTTACTAGACTGGCCAATATAAAATTTAAGTTAGTAACGACGAGTTTGATTAGTACTTTTCTTCATTTATTAATTGCGCTTAGGAGTCCTATTAAGACACATCGGGACAATTAAATCGGTGTAATTTACTTTAGTCGGGGCAAAGACTAAAGTAAATTCTCTATTTTACGAGTTATTCATTCTGAATCTCAAATTATTACTCAGAGAATGGATGTGAAACGAACGCGAAAGTTAGGTTCTGTCAAGTAATAATTACCCTGAGAGAGAGAGAGAGAGAGATCATGAAGGACAATTTACACAATGAACATTACGATTACATTATGACCCATTATGGTAAACTATCTCGATTTAAAGATTTGAAACCATGTGTATCAAGCCTGTTTGATTAAATTTTGAGTTATGGAAAATTCCATATTTTGTAACAGGGGATTTGAAATCACCAAATACACTTGTCCGAGCTAAACTGCAGTAAAATTTACAACAGGTTTATTGTAAATTCATTGTAATAAATTTTGAGACTTGAGAAGAGTGATGGGATTGATATTTTAAGATTCAACTCTGAGTATAACGTTCCCTGGATTCGTATATATATATATTGGAATATTAATCTCGATTAATGAAGAAATACAAGTTTTAAGGATTTAATAATTTTGTGAAATGAAAATTAGCACGGATATGTAATAAATCTATACTAGTAAGGATTAATCGTTGAATAAACAGGTTTTTTTTTCTCTCTTTCTAGGAAGGTTCTAATCTCAAGTGTGAATTTGAAGGGGTCGCACCTGGAAATTACTGCGTTGTGGTAAGTTGACTGTATTTAAGTTTATCCGCAAGTTATTAGGAATGTTATGCTATTATGATTCTATGTCGTTTCCTGATGATGCTGCCAGTATGAAATAAGCAAATACCGTAACAGAACTTGACATATTTAAAATCATATCTTATCGTATGAGCCAAATCGTACATTTCATAACACATGAAACATGTAGTGTAGTTAAGCATTATCAAACATATGTAAAAACAAGCTTTCGTTACTAGAGACACACGTTACTATTGCTCCAGAATATATTTTGTATTTCACTGTAGTTAGAAACCATATCATTTTCATTTGAACATCAGATACTTTTTTTTTCAAACTAACACAGTCCATCAGCCCTTATTTATTTTTGACTGAAGGTTAGTTTAAAACAATTACATCCAACGCTAGATGGCAGCATTACCTCTTTATGTGCTCTATTTTTACACGAAATTACGATGCTGCTGCTTTAATTCAAGCTCAAAAAAAAAAAAAATTATGAGGAGAAAGCAGGCTTTCGTTCAGAAAATTTGCCCCGTGGGAGACGTTTCAGAGAACCGGGAGGGTATTTCCTGTACAATTAGCATTGCAATAGTAGGAAAAATAGAAAACTACAATTTTGCCCCGGGGGGGGGGGGGGGGGTACATTCCCTCCGGAACCATTTCAAAAGTTTAATCCGTGCAGAATTTTTTTTGTTATTGTTCTTTATTAAACTGTTGTAGTAAATCTACAAAGCTATAACAATGAGACACTTTCAACAATGAAAAAGAAAGAAGAAAAGAAATATCAGAAGGGATAGAATTTTTGAAATTATTATTTTTGTGCAGCCAAAAGAAAAATCATTACAGACATTCCAAGGTAGTAGCGCCATCTAGCGTTGGTGGTCGTTTTTTTTACTCTAACCTTAAATATATCTAACGCATATTTCTTTCAGTTACGAATTACATAATTTGAAGTTAGAATCGATAACTAATTTAAAAACATAACAACGACATTCCGAACATTCTGTATATATTGAAGTTGCTATTTGAAATAGCCCGTATTTTAATGTTTAATTTTAAATGAAGTTCGAATAATTCCACTTCTGTTTATAATTATTCCAAGGAAAACTTCTGTTCATCAATAAATACATTAACATTTATTTATAACAGGTAGTATTCCGGTTTTTCACTGAACGAACCTAATTTAATGCAGACTTTGATCACTTCGGTTCCGATTTTTATAATTAATTTAGGTTCGAGTTCACCGCGTAAAACATACTGCCATAATGAAGCATCACAAAGTAAAATCCTCTTTTTCATATCCTTATGATAAAACCTAAACTTCTTGGTTTCTTTCTTGGACATTTTTTTTTCTATATTTGGTTTGTTCCTAGTTGCTTGCTTTGTTTTCGATCGTTTTTCGTTTACTGTCATTAGCCACTAATATATTTTTGTTTGGCTTCTTTTTGCGTTTTCTTATTATTTATCATATTCTCTATTTTCTTCTTTTCCTCAACTCTTTGAATGTTAATCGTCATTTTATATCTTCCTCGTCTTTTCCTTCTCTTCTTTATCCCTTAATCCGTCTGTTTAAGAAGCTATATTCATTATGTGCTGTTGTTTGAGTTCCATTGGTGAAAAGTACTAAGTTTTTATAAAGTGACCTTCTCTAATAATTTAGTTTCCATTCCGTTTGGATATACTTCACAATCCCTAACTTTTGCAGAGCGACAACAAATTCGCTCTAAATTTAATCTAAAATAATATGTACAGAAATAAATCGTATAAAAAGAAATATTAAATAAAGCAAGGCAACACGTTAGGGACATTGGTCACCAGAAAGCTAAATCTTATATTTCATGTTAACTCTAGAATTTCACCACATGGAATCAGATTTGACGTCACACAAGCGTTACTACTCAGGCATATATCACGACTGTGTGAGGCCAGATCCCAATGAATTGCGAAACTTCATGTTCTAGCATGAATTTCAGCAAATCACATATAAATCTATGTTATGGAATAGTGAGAGGTCAGTTAGACTTATGAACTTGTCCTTGATACGAAGTCTGTTTCTTTGAGATCTCTTTCCTTTTGCATAAGACGAGTGTCAAGGGTGTTTCATTCTTGAGTGCTTCCAAACTTCAACATGGAATTCGCCACTTTCTAAAAATCTAGTTAACAGTTAACCTTAGAATCATATAGAATCATATGTTGCCTATTTGAGTTGAATTGTTTAGGGTAAATTATTTCCCTAATCCTAAAACGTAATCAAATACCTTTGCTCTACCATCACGACACAGATATGCAAATATTTAGTCCATGATGGAACTCAGTCAATTTTGACAATTGAACTCGACACAATCTAGACAAGTGGGACTGAGGGAAAGCTAGCCGTCAAGCTTGTGCTTGACAAGCTAATTGGAAGCACCTGAGCACTTTGACACTATCGAGTACTTCATCTAATGGACTCTGAATAATATTGATCCCTTTGTGCTGCAATGACAGTTCTATTCCTTGAAATATGTACCTCCACATCCGCATGATTTGAGCTTAATTAACTCGACCAATTACAATTTCTTCACTGCCGTAGGCAAGGAAAGATATGGTATGAGAAGGGTGTTTAATGTGAGCGGATAATAGATAAACCCCATAATCTGTCCATGGCTAAAATTAACTTATTTGGTGAATTATTAGAACAATACCTAATGTGCACATTTTATATCGAATAACGAAATTGGATCTGCTGGCATCAATTTGTACTATGGCACTTTTATTATTCATGACCCGTTTCGTAGTACATGATGGTTGCTTCACATTAATGTGTTGTACTATATTGTATTTGACGTTATATTTTCAGATAGCATAAAATAACATTGTCTACAGCATAGTATAGGCAGTATCGGTTAATTTAGTCAACTAATTGGACATGTTTTCCTCCTCTGCAGGCTTTTAGCCAATGATTTCTAAGGCAAAATGTACGGTGAATAAATTGACGTCTGAGATGTTATCCTAAATATCTAGAACATTTGTTAATTACTGTACTATCCGATGGTTTATAAGTGTCTTGGAAACATTCTCTCCAAGCTGTCTGTTGTTCGGTAATTGCTGAGTGGAAACTTGTTAATTTAGGTTGATCGTGATATTATAGTGGTAATATGATTTTGAATGAAGACAGGATTTTGATTTTGCATAATTTTCGAGTAGATTGCTAATTTCATAATTTAACATCAAACTACTTTCTACTTTGTGTAACTAGTTCAGTCCAAATGTTAGAATAAATTATTATTAAGATCATTTTCTTGAGAAAATAATTTATAGGCTTTAAGTTGTTTCTTTGTCATAGATTGGCTTTAGTAGTACTGGAATGATCAGAATTAGATTTTATGTAGAGAACTTCTTTAGCAGCTCTTCTGTAAACAGTGATCTAGGGTTTGTTATACTTTCTCAGGATAGTCTCTTTTTCATTCAGAGTTCTCGAATCATTACTTCCAACAGATAATCTACCTCTGAATCATTTTGATAACTATAGATCATATCATCAACATAACGTAATGTCTCCGACAAATTTCATTTGTTCTTGTGCTCGAATAGTTATTTCAATATTGCCCACAAAAGATATCCGATAAAATGAGTGAAAGGAGGACTTATAGCTAGGCCATTTTGTTGATTGCAATGTTTATCTAATTGATTTGTTTTTAAATATTTACAAATTTTTATTAATTTTTTGACGAAGAAATTTATTGCCTATAAATGACGTTCTTGAAAGAAATTAACAAAATAATGATTTTATAAATTGTACAGGTACCAAAATTGAATAAATACACTAAGAAGATATCACAGGATTTTCTTGAAACAATAATACAATATACGGTAGAAGATAATAAAATAACGTTTCTTAAAAAACAAAATGGAACGTTAAATTATTTATTTGCTCGAGAATCATGTAAAATCTAAATCCTTTCTTTATAGAGTATCATATTCCCTTCAGTATCATCATATCCCTTCAAAAGTTCAGAGTAACCATTCAATAAATTCCAAAGTTATTTTACAGTTCTTCAGTTCATGTGTATTTTGATGTGAATGTGACAATATGTACATATGTATCACTCTAAGACCAGAGTTGGAGAACATATTAGACAAGCGAAAATTTCCAATCTCTTTTGAGATTTATCTTAACACTAACAATAAGGTAATTTTATTTCAGATCATCCACACATTAGATTCACACCTAGTCAGACTGTCAGAATGTGACTTACACTATAACTTCAAAATATCATCTCCTAGATAAATACGAAAAGAATTTAAATGAAAGTTTCTTTTCTATATGCTTCATTGAAAATTAAACATAAGAATAACAGAACAATACAGTACATGAGATACCTAGATAATTGAAAATAATTACCTTCAAATTTTCGCATTTGGCTTCAATGCACATAACGTTATTATCTTTACATTATCACCTCGATTTATATTGTAATTATTTCTTCGTCCTTTCTTTCTCTTTATCTATATCTTTGATTTATCGAACTTGTCTGAAGAAGTTCTCAGTTGAACAATCAAACCGAATGTTTTTTAATATGAATTGCATGCTGGTAACAGTGAAGTTCATTTTCCACTTATTTTAATTTATTTATTTTAATAATTATTTCTAAGAAATTAATATATAACATTTCAATTGTAGCATTTATCTTTTGTTACTGATGTAGGTAACAGCAGAAGACGACCGCTGTCATACTCACACTGCTAATGTATGGCGGGATGCTGATTGCAAACCTTGTAGGTGGAACGGATTAATTGGTGAGTGTTATTTTAATACTTCTTTTTATGTGAACTGCTATTGCAACTTACAGAGTATGACTTAATGTACATATGCCATTATGTCATCTGTCCTCATGTATGTGCCATCAGTGGGAATTTTCCGTTTATAGGAAAGGTCTTTTACAGTGCATGCTATGTGCAAAAGCAAGTTTAAAATTACACTGTAAGCTGATAGCAAGTATGTCGGAGAATGTACGTGTCTTATATGAATATCCGACAGCCATATGTCATCTAATAAATATATTGAATATTCATAACTGTTGTGTTTGTATTCATTGCTTCTTCGAACAAATTATCTATAGTTTTGGGATGTAATGTGTTATGCTATTTAGAAATATATACAGGGTGTCTGTGACCACTCTTACACTCCTTCTAAAATGAAAGGAATAAGTTCTTACTAAAAAATAATGTCACAAAAATTGAGATAGCTGCAATTTTCCGTGCTGACCGAAAGTTACCTATCCGGACCGTAAGTTAATTTTTTAATGGATCAGAATACGTTTTAAACTAATATATGATTCTACGCCAAAATTAAGAATTGTTTGTTTGAAAAGTTTTTGCAAGAAATTGCTCCATTGGACTTGGAATGATTCTCAAATGATTTCGAAAGAATGAACTGTAACTGCTGACCCATTTTTTTAAAATGAAAGAAATTGCATTTCTTAAAATAAAATATGACGAAAGTTAAAAAAAAAATAATAATTCAGGTATTCTATTTGATATTTCTAATGGTAGCATTTGTAACTTTTAGTACTGACCAAAAGTGACCTATTTAGACCGGAAGTTGGACTTTTTAAATGGACCATGTTAAATTTTATATCTGATTGTGATTCTAGTTGAAGTTTATCTTTATTTTAAACATTTTTGAAGCAAATACCGCCATTCAATATATAAGGAATTCGAAAATGTAGTTTTGTGGGCTTTTAGTTCATCTTTTCGACGCAGTTTTAAAGTCATTTCTAGCCGATGGAAGCATTAGCTGCACAATGTTTCAGATAAAAGTTTGTTAATTATTAACATAGAATCAAAAACTGGAAACTAGCGGGTTCCATTTAAAAATAAAACCAGCTTTCGGTCTGGATAGGTAATTGGAAGATGCAAATGTCACCATTCGATAGAGCACACTCAATTTAATTATCTCAATTTTCGTTTTTTTTCTTTCAAAAGAGAAATTATTCCATTTAATTTTAGAAGGGGTGTACGGGTGGTCTCAAACACCCTCTATACTCGTACTATTTAGGAAAATAAACATAATAATAGCTAGAAAACATTCACACTCCCTTAAGAAGATTACTGTCCTTTATTTTATATATCCACACTCACTTATTTATATACTATGTACTCGGTTTATTTACGATACACATCTGGTTCCAATATTGTGTCAGTTCCTGTACCTACAGCTGTCTTGTGATGGTGGTGGTGCAGTATTTTTAGGGTAGTAAAGAATTTTGCAAGAAAACAAGATGTGTAAAGAAATAACTAAATAAAATTTGAAGAATAAAGTTTCACAAGGATATGCTAGATGTTAGCTTGATTGATAAGTGCCAAAGATGTTGAACTTGATAATAAAAAAAAAGTCAGATTTGGAAGGAACATACAAAGTAATCCTTAATTGAAACGTAATAGCTTAACTCATGGATCAGCTGGATCAAAACTGATACTGAATGGATGAAGGAAAGAGTCTGTTGAGAAATTGCGGAATGGAAATACCTGAAAGTTTTCTGCTGTAGTTTTCAAAGTAATCAGGTCTAGATACTTATGGAACCCTTCGCCTTATGGTACGTAACTTCACCACTCCAGCGGGAATTAGCACAGTAGCAGGAATTAACTATGAAAAAACATGAAATAACGTTTAAGTTCTGCAGCAGGCCATGCTGACTGAAGTTCTTCAGGTTTCCCTTCAGGATTACCAACCAAAGGCTGGGATAAAGCTTAGGCTAGTAAGGTACATTCGCGAGGTGCCTGACAGATACTGGTTTAATACTGAACAAAATGCATAGTTCTGCTTGTCTCAGTGCGTATGTACTAATAGTAGCGGCCCATAGCGGTAATTTGCATATTTATGAATCTTTATGAACCAGAAATCCAAGAGTAATGGATATTATGCTCGGACATGTTCAAACATTAATAAACATCCCTAATAAAGAAATAATTTGAATTTTGACATCACTAAAACTAAAAACGAATTTTGACATCTTCCAAATAGAAATTGTTTTCGCCTTTTAATTTTCTTGCGATATCAAAAATTATGCCTAACGGGTGTTGCTCGCTCAAGGTCCATCCGCTAAGTGCCCTACGGAGATTGGTAAAATATTGAGTAAGATGGACTGTCCTGTTGCACACAGTGTTTAAGGTATTACTTTGAGCTGCCCATAGCGGTACTTATACATGTTTATAGGTCTTGAAGCAATCCTCTAAGCATAAACATCTACGACAGTAAGCACACTGGATGAATGATTCATTTGTGCATTTCGGATTTGAGCAGCTCGAATCTTCAGCTTTCCAGAGAACATTGTCAGGAGTGTCAAAAGTCACAGTTAAAGGGGAACGCAGCCTTTTTCCAGGTGTGTTTAATCATGTTGTTGAATATTAGAACAATGAACTGATTATGGATAAGTGCGTGAAGATTAATGATGCGCATTACTGCTCTGGAGGAATATCGCTCACAAAAGTATTTAGCAAACGTTAAATACGGATACATACGATCTTTGAAACAATGGTGTCATAATTCAAATTATTTCTTCACTATTGATGTTTCATTATGTTTGAATGTGTCCTAGTTTAATAACCATTATTCTGGAACCTCCGATTTATAAAGACTCATAAATATGCAAAGTTCCGCTATAGGTCGTTAAAATTAGTACAATACACACTGAGACAAACAGAACTTTGCATTTTGTTCAATATTAAACTAATATCTGTCAAGCACTTCACGGATGTACCTTCTAAACCGTTTCCTCTTCTTCCACGAATAAGACTAAAGTGACAGACGAATAACTAGACTCAGCAAGTTGGATCTCTTGAGCATATACGCTCGTAATTTCATAGTCGTCTAACAGGCGATTCCGTTGTAGCAGATAGTGATAATGGTGACAGTGTGCGACACGCGTTGCAAGCAGCGAGCCGCCATTGAATTGCTACTAGCGGAAAATGACAATGTTGTAAATAACAGACAGATTGTGTGATATCTACGAAAGTACTGCAGTTGATAAGAGCACAGTTGGACTACGGATTAAGCGAATCAAACAGTCGAAACGAAGAGAAGTGCGAATTGATAATTTGAAGCGATCGCAGCGTCCGTACACAATCATTAACTCTGACACGTTACAGAAAACAGATGACATTATTCGTTGCTACAGACGGATCACCGTTAGACAGTTGACCGGCAACATTTCTGCCAAACCTCAACTGCATCTTCCCCGTCAAGTTCACCTGGTCCTTCTCGAGGGAACACATTACTTTTCTTGATGTGGATGTGTGGCTCAAGAACAATCGACTTGAGATAGACGTTCACATCAAACCTACCAACTGTATGCAGTATCTCCATTTCTACAGCTCTCATCCATACCATACCAAACGCTCTCTTCCATATGCTCTTGCTGTCCGGGGCTCCCGCATCTGTTTCTCTGATGACCTGCTCCAAAACTATTTCAGAACCCACTCCTCAGCTCTCACTGACCGTGGATATCCCAAACACATCATCCGTAAACAATTGGACTATGTCCGTAATCATCACTACTCCAAACGACCTCCCCGCTCCCAAACTTTTCACCCAGTACCACCCCAAACTTCAGGTCCTCCAAAAGATCCTCAAACTGGCACACCCCATACTCACTGCGTCACCTGAAACTGAAAGAGTTTTCCCGTCGTGTCCCAAAATTGTCTATCGCAGACCTCCGAATATCAACACGATTCTCACCAGAACTGGATCTATCGCACCCCTCCCTCCAAACGTGGCATGTGAAATAGAGCCCGCTTCAAAAACTGTTCTATTTTTGATCCAAGTCTTTCCTTCGTACATCTTGTCATTCACAAGACGTACTCTTTCCGACACTCCGGCAGTGGCATGTCTTCCAACTTCGTTTATCTCCTACTCTTTAACCTATGTTCCGTCCTCTACGTTGGCGAAACCCGAACTCCTCTAACACTCCGCATTAACAACCATTGCTACTCCTCCAAATATCAACTTCCGCACCTCCCCATACCTGAACACACTTCTTATCACAGCTGCACCTTTGACGAAACCGTTCGAGTAAGCATCCTGAAAATCCTGAACCTTGACTCACCTGCGACAGTTTGAAAGAGATGGGAACAAACATTCATCTCTATCCTTTCCGCCAACCATGAACCGGGCATCAACTGTATGCAAGTCCCTGCAGCGCATTTTCTTCTTCTTCTATTCTCTTCTTCGTTCCGTCTATAGTTTCACTTTCATCATATTTTTCAATATTGTTTCTTTTCTCCCTTTCCCCTTCATCTTTATAATAATAATAATAATAATGATATTATTAGCCCCCTGTCATTCTTTACCCTCTTATTCCTTCAGGAAACCCCTTACGTACTCCTAGTAACCTTCGCACTTTCTTCTCCATCTGGTGATTTCTCCGACCCTTCTAGTCATTTTTCCGCTTCCATAACCTGGCCACACTGTTACAGCCAGCATCAGTTAGGAAAATGGCGTATCCTTTACACATTCCCGCACCTATCCGCTCTCTCCATTTTCTCTCCTACCATGTGAAAACGCTTTTGCGAAACGTAGCCGCCTTTTATTGTGCTTGTGAAGTTCTTGTACGCCTGTCTCAATATTGTGTTACGTAAGTATCCTTTTTCCTACCTTTTTTTGCAATATTATATACAGATGCTTATCAGAATAATGGAAACACCTGTAGTTGGCAACACGTCAGATGTATGGGTTGGCAGTGGTGTCGTGGCGACCGCAGCGCCGGACTGCTGGTGGTGGTGTGTTAGGTCGGTCTCCATACTACGTCAGGCGTCGTGGAACAGGAGTGTGCAGTGGCTGCAGCAGACAGAGGTAGTGTAAAATGGGAGACCTCTCAGAGTTTCAAAGAGGGCAAATTGTTGGGGCGCGGTTATGTGGAGTGAGTGTGACGGCAGTGGCTAGTGTGTTAGGTGTGTCGCCAGGGACAGTGTCGAAGGTGATGACGGCCTACACAACACACGGGAAAACCACATCGGGGAAGCGGAACAGTGGGCGGAAGAAAAGCATCAGTGACAGGGCACGCCGGGTATTAAAGCGCATTGTCACGCGGAACCGTCGTGCCACTGCGGCGCAAGTGACGGAGGAACTCAATCAGCACCTCCCCCAACCTGCTTCGACAATCACAGTCCGCCGCGAATTACATGACATGAACTTACGGGGTCGTGTTGCACGGGCCAAACCTCTCATCAGGGACCAGAACGCTTTAGCACGCCGCAAATGGTGCCGCGACCATGCAACTTGGACCGTTGACGACTGGAAACGTGTGGTATGGTCGGATGAGTCACCATTCACCCTATTCCAAACCACGGGCCGTGTTTATGTGTGGAGAACGCCCAAAGAAGCGTATGATCTGCAGTGTCTCCGCCCAACTGTGAAACATGGCGGCGGCACGGTGATGCTGTGGGTCACAATATCATGGTTTTCATTGGGTCCTGTGGTCACACTTCGCGGACGCATCACTTCCAACGATTATGTCGCAATTTTAGGAGACCACTTGCATCCTATGGTCCGGATGTTGTTCCCGGACAATGACGCCATATTCCAGGATGATAATGCACCCATTCACACAGCTGGAGTTGTTGCAGCGTGGTTTGAGGAACATCGGGATGAAGTTCAACACCTCCCCTGGCCCGCCCAATCCCCAGATCTCAACATAATTGAACATCTGTGGTCCATCTTGGAAACACGACTCCGGCGACGATTTCCACCTCCATCCTCTCTCACAGAACTGGCCGATGCCCTGCACGAGGAATGGGGTAATATTCCACTTGCTACCATTCACGACCTCTATGCCTCTATCCCACGTCGCATCAATTCTGTTCTGAAGGCGAAAGGTGGCCCGACACCATATTAATCTGGTAAGTTGCACTTTCGTTCAGGTGTTTCCATTATTCTGATAAGCATCTGTATATATCAACACGTAATTCTTCTTAGTAATGTAACAAGTACTCTATCATTTATATGTGCTGTAAGTGCTGTTCATAGAACTTAAATAGAACTTACTTGTTTATTCGGTATTGTTATTATTTTCGTTTCAGAGTTGCAGCCTGATATACAGTCTTCTACCCCTAGACGAGAGATATATGATATAGAAGGCACATTGTTTGCCCTTGCATTATCCTTTAGCGCATTAGTTCTCATTTCTTTAATTATTATATATCTAAGACTGAGATCAAAGGCAAGAAGATCATATAATACAAGAGGTTAGACAGTCTTTCTATTAATTTGACAAAGAGATCGAGAGTTGTCGGATAGTAAAGTAATTTATTTTCATTAGATACTGTGATGTGTAAACAGTGGAGAATTTGTTGGTCAAATACATATAGAAATAGTGCTTTACCGTAATTAAAAAGTCATGTAGCTGTTATGAATGTTTGATAGTGTTCAATAACTTGTCTAAGAAGGTAAATGATGATGTATTATAATTTCCGCTTTTAGTGCTGAGGGGATGATTGTGTAATCGATATAACAGATTTTTATTCATAATGTAACAAGATACT
>JAGDQP010058034.1:0-12632 GCA_022664845.1 Lepisma saccharinum
TATCATATGTTGTTGAAGAGTAAAGAGACAGAAGGGACCTGTCCATTTAAAACACCAAATGTGTTTAGACTCCTAAAAAGTGCTAAACAATGACAGCTAACCGCTAGCAAAGTTTCAATTCAAAGGAACTAACAACTTACCGCGGTGTGTAGAATATTAAATACATGGGAGTAAATGGGAGTGATTTTAAAATGTGTTTTGAGAGAATTCACCTTTGTTTTACATCTACCCTTCTTTTCCTATACTTTTCAATTTATTTAGTGATTTGCAGCATTATTATTAATTATGAATTTTCAACTCTGTGTTAGTAGATAATACAATTAATAGATATTTTTATTATAACATGTTGGTTACATTGTATATGATTGTTTACATTGATGAACATTAAATGGATTGTTTAGAAGCTTATAATTGGTAAAGATAAGATTTTACAACCAAAATGGGTTTCCGACAGAATGGTTTTTTGTCATCTTTGAATTGAGTAGGTAATGAAGTAGTGCATTGATAGAAAGTATTGATAAAAGAATGCAGTAAAACATAAACTTTAAAAGTGTGTTACATGTGTGTTGTGCACTAAGAAAGGTGAAATGAGCTACATATATTTTGAAAGCGTTTAATGTTGATCAGAAACCGAAGATAAAAAAAAAGGTTACTAGGTAGAAACACAAAATATAGTTAATGACATTGTAGGAGAGTTACAAAGTTTCCGTTGCAACAGAAGATCGAGGAAACAGCAGTAAAAACATTTTACCTGCAACAAAATGAATGAAGTTTTTTAGTGGATATATACTTTAATATTAATGGTTTCGAGGTAATGGATGTCCAAATGAATGTCGACAACATAGGAAAAAATGAGTTCCTTTTCTGGACAATATTCAAGGAAGAAATTGTATAAAGAGAAGCTACCCACGGTAAGCATACAATGTACCTAGTACTTCAATTGTAATGAATTGAGGATATAGGTGTTATTGTCTTGGGTTTTATACGGGAATTGATCTTATCAGCATTGAAAGCAGAGAGCAATAGTTTAATTTCTGTTTCTATTGTAAATAGGAACATATATTGTGCAACAAGACTGTTTGATTTGGTAAGAGATATTTATTTGAATTATTTAACATTATGCGAATAGAACACGAACAAGTTACCCATATATTTTTTTATGAAACTGAGGTAAAACCGTAGCTACCATGACGCCACTGGCAATCTCAATCGCATCCTCGTTTTGATTACAAAAACATAGCACTTTACGAATGATATACATATCTTGCGTATAGAAGGAAAAAAGTGGAGCCTACGGAAAGTTATGCTCAGGATCTACAGTTAAGGTAGTTGAAGCAGGTCGTAAAAACACATGTTTGGAACTTCCTGAAGAAGTAAATGATACTAACCTTATCAACTGTCATTTTGCTAGATCATACCAGATGTCGGTGACGAGTAATTTTACGTTTGATCAACAAATCAATCGGTCTAATTTATTCACGCATTCTATTTGAAGTAAACATTCAATTTAAGACTTGTAAATGCAGATGAAATCAGAAAGGTAGTATATAGCATTAAGTCAAATGCAGCTGCCTATGATAAAATCACTGGCAAGATGCTGAAACTAGCCTTGTCTGCCATACTATATCCATTAACACACATAATGAATCAATCCTTGACTAGTAACAATTTCCCTACTGCCTGACAACTAGCTAAAATTTTACAATTACCGAAAAAGACTGCTATAAAACCCATTAATGATCTAAGACTAATCAGTATATTCCCATTTTTTTCTAAAGTAATCGAAAAGTTATTTTCCGAAAAAAATATTTATCATATTGATAGCGTCTGTCGTCTGTGCAATCTACCTTTCGTAAATTACATAGCACATACACTGCTTTGTTAGATAGTATAGATTTTGTGTTACATGCACCAGATGACGGACATGTAGGTATATTAGTTCTATTGGATCTTTGAAAAGCATTTGAACTTGTCCATCATGATGTTCTTTTACCAAAGCTGAAATAATATAACTTCTCTGACACCACCCTAAGATGGTTCAGATTATTATTTTATTTTAAACCTAAAGCAATTGGTTACTTCGCATACTAAATAAAATCAAATTCCCGAAGCAACTTTTGTCGATAGTGGTGTTCCACAAGGTTCGATTCTGGGACCATTACTTGTCATTCTATATTCCGCAGATATGGTATCAGTTATCAAAATGCAAAAATTCACTGTTATGCCGATGACACCCAATTACTCATAACTACACTACACGAGAAGATATCGAAAGCGGTTGAAGTTCCCAGCCAAGACTTAAATGCAATCAGTAACTAGTGCGTTAACAGTTAGCTTGTAATTAACTCTCTAAAATGTGCGTACACTGTTCTTGAAACTTCTAATAAAGTCAATAAAATCATACCTTATGATATAGACTAGAGGACTATCTATATGAAAAGGCCTCGCGCATGCATTTCATGCTACATGCTAATATGTGATTTATACGATACAAGTAGCAATAAACGGTGAGAACATCTCTTTAATAAAAATCACGTCACTTTCGCCTGTAACCCATTCCAACGGTCCTGTATATTTGCTGGTTCATCGTAACACTGCGATAAGACTTTTCCATATGACAACTCCGTCACTTCCAATGATATACACAAAAGATCCAGTAAGTACGCCACTTTTGTCGACTTTGCTCTTTTCAGAGATCCAAGGTTTCATGAACTGGTAAGTCCGTCTGATACCAGTATATGAATATTGTTACCTGTTCATGTTTCGAATGGTCCGTTGTTTCATTCATTATCACAGAAATATGTTTAGTTTCTTTGAACGATGCACGCATTTGGTCGGTCATGTCAGGGATTGATTTGATGATGACAATTTGGATGGTTTTGGCGATGCACTTTACGTTGTCAGCGCCACAACACGGAATCGAAGTGTGTAATCAAAGTGTAAAGTTCCTTGAACAATCCACGATAAGTACTACCCACTCCTTCACTGTAGCCGCGCAACGGAGCACCAGCCTGCATGATCTGGACTAAATGAACGATGGCTTCCCTGTTTTGTAGCTGCTTGCTCTGCTTCTCTTTTCCGAAGCTCTTCAGCACTAGCTACAGATAGAAATGCATCAATTATTCTTTTTCTCAGGAACAAATTGAGTTTCTTTTCTGCTTCTCTATGGTGCTCACTTTTAAAGTGGCCTCCAAGCTTCTCTTTAAATTTTTGCCAATTTCTACACCCATTTACTGTAAAAGCTTCCTGGATACCCTTCGAAATTACAACTTTGGATACGGAACTCTGCAAATATAGCAGAACATGCCATCAGATGAGTAGCAGTACTCTAGCCATAAATATTATTTATACCACTTTTCATGAAATCACCTTTCACATCCTTTAGTAATGTACGAAATGGACTTCGTGGTTGGTTTGGTCCTTACTAAACAAACGCTCTAAAGCCTTCCTCGTTGCTTTTACCAGGAAGAAGTCGGATTTGCCGCTCCGTTGTGACACGAAATCTCGCCCTTGATTTTGGTTCATTATCAAGGGTCTTATTGGCTTCATTAGTTTCTTCTCGATCTGAATCTTTGTCATCGTTCGTTTCCTCTTCAGCAGAATCTTCTCCCGTATCAGTAGATCCATCCTCTCCTGAAAGCTTTTCTTCTTCACTGAAAATCCCGCCAGTGTTTCCATGGAGCTATGAAGCGGGCTCTACGTTATTTGTTGGAGACCCACGATCCACTAATATTGCTACAGGAGCTTTGGGTGTCATTTCTGCAACTGTATGACACCCTTAATTGTTACCCAGGTGATTGCTCTCCTTAGTGAAATCGCCGAAGAACCGCTGAGTAATTCAGACCTGAACCTTTGTGGATCAAGTATGGTCCTCGGCTGGAGAAAAATACTCTGATTAATTCTTCAGTTTCCTCTCTGGAACAGGTAGGGTCCTCGGCTGGGACAGAAGATCTTATAAGAAATTGTTCACGTTAGAGAACAGGTTCAGCGCGATTGACGACAGTTAATTAAAGCAAAAAGCAAGATGAAAACGAAATAAAATGAACGATATATTGTCATTTTTCTTGTCACATGTATCAAAAGTGTTTCAGTCAGAACTTTGCAACGTGGATGTTGTTATGCAACGAATATGCACAAGAACAGGAACGAGATTACCCCAAAGGATTCCCATTCAGTAAATAAAATGCGGCTACGTTCTGCAATCATGTCAGTGAAACAACGGGGGGTATAGCTGTACCATCGTACTTCCCCCTGGAGCCGCCAGTGGCCATCTAATTGAAACCAGGTCGCCTGACGTTCATAGCGGTTGTAAATGGTGTCGCAGAAAATCAAGAAACATTTCCCCTGTTAAATGACAATGAACAAACCATGGCCCAATGACCTGAGTCCCTAGAATGCCGCTCCACACATTAATGCCCCATCCTGGTTGCCGATTGACTTCTCGAATCCAGTGCGGATTCACCGATAACAACTAATGTGCATTATGGAGATTCACGTTTCCATCATTGCAGAATGTAGCTTCATCAGTTCATAAAATGAAGACTACGAATGTCGGATGTTCTCTCAATTGGTTTGCTACCAAGTTGCAGAACAGAAACTATAAATTGCAGTCAGTATCACTTAGTTCTTGATGCAGAGAGAGATTGCATGAATGCAAATTTTATTTCCACAGAATACCCAGTACACTACCTTGACTGCTACCACGCTCTCGTGCGATCTGCCGAGATGATACACGTGGATTCACTACAACAACTGTAAGTACATCAACGACACTATTTTCATTTGGTACGACTACTCTGAGGACACCATACCTTCGACGAATGTTTCTTATCTGCCGCAATCGTACTTCTAATCTCCGCAGAAGATGGTAGGAAATAGCTTGTCGATCTAGATAGCGTGCAGCGTATAATTGAGCTGAAGCCCTGTAATTTTCCCGAAATTCCCTTTAAATCATTAGCATTTGGAATGCCTCCAAATTCGTATACGGAATGTATGGTATTATTTACTATCCGAACTTCCTACTAAAATCGCTTAACTATCAACAGAATACAAGAGCTCGAAATCACAGTGGAACTGCAATCCACGTCACTTCACGACCTTGTAATAAAAAGGAGTAGTTGAGCTCAATTCAAGACACCTTGTCCAGTACAAGGACCACTTTAACTCACTGCACAGGTTACTCACTCTTGTACTCTATACGGTTCTGTTACATGTCCTGGGTGCTTCATCGTTCCTTCTTCCCTCTGTATGGCATACCAGCAATCGCATGTCCGAAGCAACATATAATACTTATTGAGAAAGGAAATGTAGACGGCTACTGGATCCAGAATAGTACCAAGACACAACCATTGGCACAGTTTAATAAGTGCGCTGTTTGAAACAACGACAAAGCGCCCCACAAAACATGCTCCTGGATTTGTGAAGTACTTTATATTGGATGTACACAAGGTACGTCAAATGTCGACTTCATTTGTGGCTCTAGGCTATCTTTATCTTAGTTCACGATTTTGTACAGAAAAGGCGTCGGAAGGTGTTCGCCAGAGAATGGTTTCAAGTTACTCTCCCGGCATTCGTCTGGTATGATCACGATAACCCCCGGACAAGGATCACATTGGATGGTCGCCCGCAGGGATTCAACTCAGGCCCGCCCGAATACGACGAGATCGATTTTCTGGATTTACCCAGGGTTTTCGCTCATTGAGACCAAGGAATTGCTGGGATGATAGCTGCAAAATTTCGACCCTGGACGCTTCCGTCCCCCATCTTTAACTTAGTTCGAAGTTCTCTGCTTTATCCACAAATGCGCCCTTCTGTGCATTTCCCTTTTATTTCATAACACCCTGCCAACGTTCAGCAGCCGAAGCTGTCTCCGAATTTACTTTTATCATGTATTTACTCAAGTTCTACTTGGCATGTGGTTCGACGCCATCATGAGCTGTAGATGCATAACACAATAGTTGTTTCTTCCGTTACATGTTATCATATTTTCTTCCCAACAATTCGGCTCCTGTAGCAGCCATACGGCACCAACGGTCATGACATATTGCCTATGAAAGTGGTTCAATATTTAGTGCTTCTTTGAACTCAAGTAGAATCGACTCTTCTTTCTGTTTGATATTTTGAAGTTAGCACCCCCAATATAGGTATTGCCGAGACGCCACTGTTTTCGATAATTGCACCGTCTGTTTCTGTTATATGCAATTTTGTACTTCGCTTTAATTTCAAACAATTATTTACTATTTATTTTCGGTTGCAGCATGCGGAAACCTTCGTATTGACCTATTAATGAGCTTGTGTGGCTGACACACAGTAACAGATATGGCAAAGTGTTTCATGTATAAGTTGTTCAAAATTTACAGATTCTTTCAATGGGGGCAAAAACCAACTCCTGTTTTTTATTTAAAATTTTGAAGATTTCTTCCCAACTGGGAGAGGTATTCCCGAGACGCCGCTGATTTCTAAAATATCACGTGATTCGGCACATACACTTTGATTAAAACATTTTTTGTTTCAAAGGTTTCTGTACACTAGGAGCTTAAGTTAAGGTCCTGTTACGGATTTCGTGAATCACCATGTATATAGGGTCACCGACAAATTTCTGGAGGTCACTCCTCACATCAAAGTTCCTCTTACAGATTTTCCAAATGTGCATAATTTCGGAGCTACAGGCTGCCGAAAGCCTGGGAAAATAAACTTTAGAGATTCATGTTTACAACACCACGAAAAGTATACCTGATGCGGCATGGGAGTGTCAAAGATTTTAAATCTGTACTATACAATAATGAATATTTCAAAATTCTGCAATAGGCGCCCAAGGGATTCCCAAAGTAATTAAGAAATTACCAGAAAGTCACTAAAGTATAGATGGGTCAAAATAAGCATGAATGAAACTTTTTCAACCAGGAAACGATATTTTGTTTGCGCCAAGTCGATATCTCAAGTAGATTCCGTGTACCGATTTTAACTTTAAAAGACGTGGTTGCATAACAAGCAGGAGTAATAATTGCATAATTTTACCGAAAGTTTTATTTATTTTTTATGAAGAAGATTGAATATCATTGCACGATTAGATGCTCGAAATGACGTATGTCGTGTTTACTCACAGGATAAATTAATTAATTCATGTTTATTTGGAACTACCTGTACTTCAGAAATATTCCGAAATCGTCTACATAGATCCTTTGTGGAATCTCTTGCGCGCACATTTAGAAATTTACAAATATGAATTTTCAATTAGAGCAGGTATAAAGTCATGCCACATCAATTCTGCTGTTTGCTGTGCTTGAAATATGAATTAAAAAATTCCGACGCTCGTGGCACCCCTGTAGCTCAGAAATTACGCACATATGAAAAACAAATGTCAGACAAACTTTCGCCTTGTTTCGATGGTGAAATTTTGGCGTGTAACTTTAAAACACTCTGCGTTTAATACTTTAGTACATTGCCAGCAAATCATAGGCTCCGAAGCTGTAATAGAAAAAAATGTAATTTTGCTTGAAGACAATTTGCAATCTCGTTATTAATCAGGTCTTCGGTGGTGCAAGTTTTGAAGATTCTGTATTTAATTACTAAAATACGGGTGCGAGTATGGTTAGTTGTGTGTGAATAATGATTGAGTACCTGAACTAGTATGGGACCGAAAACTTTTGCTTCAAGGAAGATAATGAAAATATAAACAAATTTGGTAATAGATACTAACGTTCTACGAAAGAAATAAAGTTGAAAGTTGTAAAAACATACTACGAAATTGCTCTGAAAGTTACCGACATGAATAGTTGAAACGAAGTACGTTCTACATGCTCCCGTAATAGTATATTTCCTTAATTACAAAGCCTGGGTTTGACAGAATTGTAGTCTGCTGTATGTTCAACTGGTATAATATAGATCTTACAGTTCAGTACAAACACAGCTATCATGCTATATAAACAATTATAATATATTCATTACTTTAATTGGATTGGTGGATAAAGTAAGTGGAGGAAGGATAAAGTAGTTGTGCATGACACAGTTGATGTTAACCTTGGAAGCTTCGCTGTGTACAATTGTTATCAGGATGACATGAGTCCTGAATACATTAGAATAATATATCTAATATATAAAGATCGAACTCCAGTTGTTGCTTCTATGCCAGAATTGTTCTTATAATCCTGCCTATAAAATTAGGAAACCATGAGTGTATTGATCTTGAAGCAATAATACTCGAAAATAATTCTTCATTTGCGAGTAAACTTTGTTCGAAGATTTTGAGCTGGAACATTTATTTGATTTTGGGAAAGCATTTTTTTAACTGTGTTGTATTCTGCGTTTAGTACTTAATCATCCTGCGACCTTAACCTAGAAAGTAAGCATCAATATGTTCTCTTGGAATATCTCTGTATCGGTATTCTAACATGATGACCCCCTTCTACAAAATTCTGAACGTATGATAATATTTTCCTTTATTCGTTCTAAATATCTCTCACACTCTAACAACTCAGGCTAATGATGAGATAATATATTAAATCAAGCCTTGATATTTATGTTCTCCTACCCTTCACATCAATTCCTGACATGAAACTTACATCCCAGTTTCAGAGGAGACAACAACGTGTTCGGTCCACAGCATAAAATCAGCCACTGCAAACAATAACACGAATAATTAAGTACCTACGTATGTCCCTAATTTAGGATAATATGCTAATATTATATTTTATAAAGTACTGGAGAAGCACAATATATAAATTGTATTGTTTTATTTCTTTTTCAGATATTTGAAGAACTACTTCTAAAATGTATGTAAGATACTTAATGATTGCAGTTATTTTTCTTGTTGAAAATACAATTTTCCTTTCAAGCAATATGTCGCATGAAATTGATGTTGAGAGGTCCAGAATATTTGGAGAAGATAATTTAAAATTGTTCAACATAAACTTCGAAATACCTCCAACATTTAGTATACCTTCCATTCTTGATAAAAAGTTTCTACAAACAAAGAAACAACTCACCCTCATAGTAGAACAAAGTTCCACCGCAAGTGGAGAACTTCTACAAATTCTATATTCCAAATATCAATTAATTATACGCAATGAAATATGTAACTCCCTATCAGAGACACACCAAAATGAAATGAATTCAGTGGCAATTCGTAGAACAGAAATCATAGTTTTGTTTCTTCAAGATTATCATTCCTTACTCGCTATTCTGGAAAAGAGGAAATCAAGATGTTCCTGGAACTTAGTTCGAGAATTATTGTTGGTGATCTCGTGGGTATTTGAAAATCAGGAGGAAGTGTTTCGGAAAATTTCCGATATTACCCAACATTTAGGGATCTTAAAAATTAGAATATTGTTCCAACATTACTGTTACCAAACTTCCAGCTTTGTCTACGGAAAACGAAATATATGTTTTTCAGTAAGTTCTTATATACCATTTACAAGGAAAACTGAAACAAGTCGATCGTCACCAAATAGACTGAAACAAGTTAGTAAGACATTTCCATTGTTAGAGGATATTCATGGGATTACACTTAACATCGTAGCAGTAAAGGAGCTTATGCCACTCATTAAAATCATTGAGATGGAAAATGGAAAATTCATATTGCTAGGAGTCCTTGGAATGATGCTAAGAACCTTGATAGATTATATGAATATCACAACAAATATCTCAGTTCAAACTGGCCAATCGTGCGGCTTTAGACTTGAGAATGGTTCTTGGAACTACGCCCTTGGTGAACTACAAACCAAACGAGCTGATCTGGCAATCTGTAGCTTAACGGTTACTCCAGAAAGATATAAATATTTTAGAATATCAACCCCAATTCTTATAGAACACTTTGCAGCTGTTGTAAATAAAGCTAAATCTTTACCTCTTTGGATGACGGTTTGCCTACCGTTTTCACCACTAATTTGGAAATTGATTCTCCTAGTTTTTACTGTGGTGGGCATTATAACATTAATGTTCCAGCATTCTATAAATAGATCGTTTACTCCTGTTAAGATATACCTTGATTTGTTAGCAATGTTATTACGAATATCTGTTAAGGAGCCTCGGAAACTTTTTGTAAGATTTATCTTTTTACTTTGGTTGTTATTTTCGTTAATAATTATTTCGTCGTATGAAGGCTGTATTCTATCATTTCTGACTATTCCGAGGTATTTTCCTCAGATGAATTCACTGAAAGATATTGCGGAGAAAAAGCTGAATGTCTATGCTCCGGAGCCTGTTATTAATATTATAAAAACTACTATGAATCCAGACTTGCAAAAACTTATGAATATTGTCATTGCGTTTAATATAAATCAGCAGATGTCGCAGGTAAGGAACGAAAAGTTTGCTATTTTCGGTCGTAAAAACATTATAGAATTTTATTTAAAATCATTAGAATGTGGCAGATGTGATGGAAAGTTTCATTTCATTGACGAGTCGGTTGGAATTGTGATTACATCTTTGTGCTTTTCTGATAGTTTTCCCTTTTTCGACGAAGTTGATATATTCGTGAGACGCATTAGGGATACTGGTTTTATTAACAAGTGGTTAAAAGATACTTTAGACATTTGTCACAAACTATGCATATCTGAGAGTACGAAAATTTTGGAGGTTGAACATTTTATTCCATTTTTCGCTTTGCTTGCAATTGGATATGTCGCTGCAATTTTAGTGCTTGTGGTGGAATTTACTATTAGCACTTGGAAAGGAAGAGAAGTATCTTTATGGAAATGAGACTGTTTCATGTTCAATTTGGTCCTTACTTATTTAAATTATATGTTATCTAGTGTACCTAGCGTATTCAAGAATATTACGTATTAAATTATAGTGCATTGTAAGACTTTGAATGATAACCGAGTTGATGTATAAATATATGCAAGTACGTACAATTGCTGTGGCGATATTCAAAACTTTTTATTTCTATACGAACGTCCATGTATATTCCCGTGAAAAGAACTTCTTCTAATTTATCTTAAAGAGATACCATAAACTAGCAGCACAACAAAATCTGAATTTTAATCCTTGATGTCTTCTAGACTATGTTCACTAGTATTAGAGAAAAAAAGTCAAGTAAATTACATAACTTCTTTCAGCTACACAGGTCTGCATGTTTTGGGGATTTGAGTTTTTTTTTTTTTTTTTTTTGTATATCGATGGTGTTGAACACGAGAATGAAGGCCGTTTTATTATATTATCCGTAGGTTTTCTTTACAGCTACCATTCCTTTAACCTTTTCACGGCGGCCGGGAAATTTGAGAATCATAGACCTTAGTTTGCATCTCATGTGTCTCCCCAAGGTTCATGAATGAGATATCGCTGGAAATCCTATGGAGCACTGATTTCAATGATGTAATATTTATGCCCATCGAACCTAATGGGTAGAAGAATAAGAAGAAACCCGAAAAAATCGATTTGTTTGAAGCTCCTCGAAAGCTGGCAACAATTGCAAGTATCAGACGAAAGAAAATAATATCCATATCAACATGCACGGCAGTGCATGAGCCAAGTTCTTCACGCCAGAAAACGTTAGCACTGCCAGAAGCATGTTATACAGGAACAAGAGTTTATGGCAAAATCGACGATTTGGGGGCCCCGTAAGAAAAAAGATGTTAAAGATAGGAATATGAGCTTTTGCCGTTAAGGAGATATGGTAAATATGTGCAGATGTGCAAAATTTCATATTCGTATCTCAAACTATGTTCTAGTTGTGGACCCCTGAAATTGCACATTTTAGGCTAACTGACTCACTCACTCACTCACTGACTGACTGACTGACTGACTCACTCATCATATTGTTTAGGGTGTTTGGAGTAAGCTAGAAACATGAAATTTGGTATGAAGGTAGAGGATGATAAGTAGATACAGGAAAAATTCCGACATTTTGAAAAGGTCGCCATCTTGGATTCAAAATGGCTGCCAAACCTAATATTTCAAAGAATACACAGCCTAAACGGCTAAAGATAGAACAGTGAAATTTGGTATGAATTTTGGATTCAAAATGGTCGCCAACCCTAAACTTTTAAAGAATACACAGCCTAAACGGCTGCCGCTAGAATAATGAAATTTAGTTTGACAGTACAACATTATTTGTAGATTATGAAAATATTACAAATATCTCTAAAGACGCCATCTTGGATCCAAAATGGCGGGTGTCATAAATCCATTTTCCAACTGCTTGAGCCAGAGATACGAAATTTGGCATAATGATGTATTATCAAGAGTAGTTTAGGAAAAGATAACAACGTTTAAAAAAATTCACCATCTTTGATTCAAAATGGCAGCTGAAATACCATTTTTCACATCGTTTGAGATAGAGAAATGAAATTTGGTATGACAGTGTATCATCACGAGTATGTCACGAAAATATAAGAAAACGTTAAAAATGTGTCCATCTTTTATCCAAAATGCCCGCCTAAGCCCCACTTTATAACGACTGAAGCTAGAGAAAGGTATGAAGGTGTACCATTACGAGTAGGTTAGAATAAATTCGGCTCGTCTCCCCTACTAGGTTACAGTTCCCAGCTGGAGCCTGATTGCAATAAAGGGGTGCGCCCCAGCGAGGCCATCTTGGAATTCTGGGGGCAGCGCCCCAATGAGGCGAAGCGAGTATATACATTACACAAGTGTAAAAAGCTGCGAAATACGAGCAAAAGCACCAGGGGTGCAAA
>JAGDQP010058036.1:0-12013 GCA_022664845.1 Lepisma saccharinum
TTTTTTTTTTCTGTGTATTATTATGGCAAAGGACTTTCAAATGCAACTTCAAGCATCAAAATCGAGTTTGCTAGATCCGAAATTAGCTCTGTATATGTGAGTACCGCTAACAAACTCGTTGCTTAGCGTCACTCGAAGAACTACCGTTCTTCGTGATGCATTGTAAGGAACAAAGACATAACCAAAGAGGTGATGACGTCACCGAAATCTCCAGAAGAAATTATTTTTTTTAAAATGAAATTAAGATTATTACAAACAGCGGGTTCTAACACTAGATGGCAGGATTGGTAGCAAGATATTCCTATACCTGTCACTCACTCACTCTACGGCTTACAGAACTCGCAAGTTCATCGCCGCAGTAACAAAGATCACCATCGGGCTCTATCCTTGGCAAGATCAAGCCAGTTTTCATCATAAACAACTACTTCTCGAACATACTTTTTAATATTGTCCTCCCAACATTGTTTTGGTCTTCCCAACGGTATCTTTCCCTCCGGATTTCCAACCAAGATGGAATATAGTCTTCTCTAATATATATATATATATTTCGTTGCACAAAAAGCGCAATGTTGCTCCTAAAAATTGAAATATAAAGAGTTCAAATTTTTAGGGGAAGATACTTCATAGCCATTTTCATAAGTCGATTTTCATAAGTCTATGTGCCGATTTTAGATTTCAGTAGGTAAAACTGAGAAGCCTTATAACACAGCTCTGCCTGTCTGTCTGTCAACAGCTTTCAACTCAGGAAATATTACGGCTAGGAAGGTGGTTGAGGGATCATTATAAAGGTCTCAACGAGACAAGGTCAAAGTTGCATGCAACATCTGTCTTTCCGTCAATCGACAATTTTTAACTCAGGAACTACTAACTCAAGAGCTACTATAGGACTGTGAAGGTGGTTGAGATGTCTTTTGAAAGGTCTCAGCGAGATGAGGTCGAAGTAGCATTAATAATCTCTGTCCGTCCGTCGATTACTTTTAACTAAAGCGCTACAAAAGTGGTAGAGGTGTCCTTTAAAAGGTCCAGGGAAAGAGGTCAAAGAGGTCATCTCTGTGTGTCCATCGACAACTCTGAACTACAAGGGCTGTTTTGCCGGCCTGGTAACCGTGCGGTCTACGGCGGTAGGCCAACTACTCGAAGATCTTGGGTTCGAATCCCGACAGGGGCATGGGTGTGGATTTTAATGGCTAAAGGGCGAATCGTGACGGGCCGAAGTCCAAAGTTACTAGACTGGCCAATATTAAAATAAAGTTTTTAAAAACAATATCTGCGAAGATGGTTTAGGTGTAGTTTGAAAGTCCTCGGTAAAGCTTTTTCAAAGACATATAGGTAATCCCCCGACTGGGGTAACTGAATTTATGGTGTTTTGAGCTCCCGACTGGGCTCCATCTCATTGTTTTTATTTTCTATTGTGTTGTAACGAGATAATTTGTAGTTAATACCTATAACAATGAAAATGTTCCAACAACACGACATAAGGAATCAAACACTAGCTGGAATTTAATACTTTTAATTAAACGAACATGAAATATCCCCAGTAAAAGTATGGGTTTGAATTTGTAAAGGTCCAGAGAGATTTCTGATGAGGCCCCAAACGCTGGTAGCCATGTAAAGGACCAGAGGTGACCTATAGAGAAATGTCCTACCCTATCCACTATATACAGCTATTAAGACCCCAGAAGAATGTGTATGTTACCCTTATACTAATTAGATACACTTCGGCTATGGGCGCGGGATAAACAATTCGCGGTGCTGAAAAGCGTTAATCTTATTACTATAAGAGAGAAAATAGGTTATGAGTACTCCTTCCTGCCTCAGTGAAGACGGGTCAGCCTTAAGTTATGGGTTGAGTGTTCCTGCCTGCCTTAGTGAAGACTGTCCGAAGCAAGGAATAGGTTGAGAAACACAATTCCAAAGAGTATTCTTGATGAATAAGGTTATAAAGCAAAGCCAATAAACCATAAGAGCATCTAATGATAATAGGTTTATTAGCGGACTGCTGTCCGAAGAAGGGACACATCAAGCAAGAGTGCTCGATGTGGTCTGGGCCGAAGCCCAGGGAGATCTTATTTGGATCGGTAAAGTAAAATTCCCATGACCCGCAGGGCCCACAGAATGGACTCTAGCTAATCTAACTACTTTCGTCCTCGGTAAAATTGTCTGTTTTTGTCAATGGCGTTCATATTAAAAGAGAGATCAATAAGTAGGTAGGTATTGGAGTTGAATTTGGGATAAGAGTAGATAAGGAAGATTCATTGTGTATTTCAACCGTACGTCACACCACCAGAGAGGCACTCAAGCACAGTTCGTCCTGTATTATTTTTGTTCTTGCCCTGTTTTTTATGTTTGTTAATTAAGTATCTAGAGATTGGAGAAATTCTTGATATGTGATTGGATGAAATCTTGCAAAACCAAACTTGTTTATGTCAATGTGATGAGTTAGAATTTTGTTATACTGAGCTTTAGTGAAATATTTCATTTTCTGTTCTTCTAAAACATCATTAAGCGGTGTCAATCCTGCTGTCCTGTACAAAGGCTCGCTATTGTCATTCCAAAGCTTAAAGGCAAATCTAATGGTGAATCTTTCAACTTTAAGGAGAGGAGATATAATCGTTTCAGAATTAAATAGTTGGTGACCATATGTAATAATAGCTCTAATTATTGATTTATATAGATGCAATCTAATTTGTATCTGCTTGGAACCTGCTTGTATGCAGTTACCGTATCACATATTCTTACACTTACAAAATGTTGTTCTGAGCTAGATTCGTGCGCGCAGGCACAATTTAGTATATCTAACAATTCTTTTACAAAGTATTACTTATTTAATGATTTCTTTACAATTACACATAAAAGTAGTCCCTTGTTTTTGTTCTTTTCATTTGTATTCATCCGCGTAGGTAATTTAAATATTATCTACATACACACACATTTGGCTGTATCCGAATTCTGTTTTAATGGCTATGACAATAAAAGAGTTTATCGTTCCACGGTTCGCACTATATTTTCAAAAGAAGTTATTGTGTAACGTTCCGCACAGTATTTTCTCTCTTATGTTTTTAGAAGACAAAACCTATATAAATTGATTCAGGGGCGGCGCATATGATTAAGAACATACGAAAGTGACTTTATTACATTTGAACAAAATGTGAGTAACGTCACAAATTTGGAGGAGCAGTATAAAAATAGATCAAGGGTATAATAAGACCTCCTTGCCATCGAACGTTTGTAATCATCGCTTTATATGTACTATTATGAATCGCCTAAGAAGTACGTTGATGACATATTCTTCACAAGTATTTCAAAATCGTCATGTTAACCTGTCATACATATGAAATACCACTAGCTGAAACGGTATCTAAAATTTCAACTTTGACTAACTGTTTCTCCATTGCTGTTTCTTATGTTACCGAGGAGTGTCTTTACTCGCACATGAGACGTTGTTGGATAATGATGTGTTGTATTGTCAAGAAAGAATGAAAATATACCTGGTTTTAAAAAAAAAAGTAGTCCTAGATGTGGACTTGTTTATGTAATGACTTCTGTGAACAACTTCGTTAAAAGAATTACGAGTTACTTTCTGTTCGGTAGTGTACAAGACCATAAATCAACCAACATACTAGACATTAGTATTCATCTGAGCAAATCAAATTTGACGTTTTTAACTTTGAAGTGACCTCTAGCACTTTCATGTCCCGGGCTGTCACCAGGACCAAAAATTCAAGTATATATTTTGAAATACTTGTCTGGACACGGTCAGCTACCCGATCAAAGGTTACACCCTTGTTTAAGGAAAAGGTTTGCTAAGAAAGTCTGAGTAAAATAAGAAATGATATAAACCTTATGCTGGATGGAAAGTTTAAAAAAAATAAAAAAATCTCGTTTTAAAAAAAACAAGCATCAAAAAGTCGTCAACCTTTCTTCGGAGTTGCTTTAGTAATTAATCTAGAATTCCATATTTGAAAGAAGAACAACTCATACTGCTTCTTTTACCGTCGTAATCTACCATCTTGGTTTGCTCTGTGGAATAACTAACAACTCCCAAAAACAATCCGCTTCACTCCCGCGCTTTTTGTGATCCATTTGACTAACCAACCAGACGTCGCGGTTGCCTTGTCTTATACTACCGTCTAATATGCTCAATTAGATCCGAGAGCACGATTATTGCAAAATGACTTATGAAAGACATCCAACTCGGTACAGGTGGTCTGTATAGCGTGTCACTGCAATTTCCTCCTTGTAAGTTTCGCTTTGGAGAGAAACAAGAGATTAAAAATTGAACGAAAACAAAAGAATGGCGCTTTTTTTTTGTTATCCTGATTTTGGTTCGGTGAAGTAGCCGAGGTGTGACACCCAGGTCTATACAAGAGATCTAGATTTTCTTTTGTTTTTTTTTGTTTTTACTTTGTCGCCCCCCTTTTTTTTCTAATGAGCATGTTTTGTTAAGTAACCTGTCAGAACTTCCTGTTTCCAAAGGGGGGTAATTAATTTGAACTGTCTCTTGTACGTAATGTCAAAAGTTTGAACTGTTCCCAGCCCATAATCGCTTTTAACTTCTTATCTTTTTCCCTTTAATAATCACGCACATGCCGAAACGTTTTTTTTTTTTTTTTAATATGACTGCCTTTTCGTGTACTGTATACTTCATACAAGTATATTGTACTTTAAGATTTTAGTTAGCACACCATTAATAACATTTAAACTAAACATTAATCTGGAGAAGTTAAAAATAGATGTGATCTTTGAACGTTGAAATCTTTTGATTTTTCTTCTCTATCCGTAACGAGACTTTTGAGCTTATTACGTTATAAACGTTACTTGATGTATTGATATGTTTCATGTAATGAATCCTAGATTACACGTTCTCATTTTCTCTGAGTAATGATGGTTACAATGCTGTTGAAGTTTTGAGGGTTATGTCCTTTATTCTGGACATATATTCGTTATGGTGAGGATTTTCTTTACGTGACAAATCCAGAGGTCACTGTTGTTGGTCTCCTACTGTTTTTTCTTCTTCAAAAGATGGCAGTAAAGTCATGTAAAAATTGAAGTACATATACAAAGTACGTATGTAAAATATGTTACATTGAAATTGAAATTATTTGTGGTTTTTAGGCATATAAGGCCGGAATAGGGGAGGAGAAAGGATGCGGAAAGGTGCCATCCCGGCATTTGGCTGGTGTGACTGAGGAAAACCCCTGGAAAAACTCAGTCAGGATGATCGTCCGCTGGGATTTGAGCCGACGACCTCCCGAATGCTCTACAACTGAGCCACGGCCGCTCGGTAAAATATGCTACATGTTTGTAAATATATCAGGGATACCAGATCATTTTATGCCAGTGAAGGACAGTTACGTTTAAAATAGAGGACGACTAAGCAAAGATTGGTAGACAACTATGGCTACCTGTTATTTAAAATCCGATAAAGAAAAACTGACATTTTTTTTTACTTTCAAATTTCAGTTTTTGCAGGGCAAGTTCCCCAAATTTTACGTTATTGTATTTTCTTTATCTTCCTATCAAGAAATAAAATGTAATGAAAATGGTAAGTGTTTACCAAATGATAAACCATTTGTTTGATATTTCGCCTTTGTTAAAAATTAGCTGGAGTTAGTGGCGCCAGAAGAAAAACCGGGGCTTTAATGAAAAACTAAAATTTTATAATAATGTGTTTTAATTTAAAAATAAATTGTCGCTTAACATTGGTAAATAATAATATCCTTTTGAGTGTTGTTCTCAGATATCATGTCATAGCACTGATTTTTTTAAAGTTACTTACGTTTCATAACAAAGCGAACGCTCAACAATGATTATAGATCATTCCGAGTTTTTCTAATTCACTTACCATGTAAATAATTATGACTAACTAGTGCTGCCATCTGTTTGTTGCTTTTGCACCGAAGAATGACAGGAAAAGAAAAAGAAAATTCATAATAAATTCATAGATGTATCGTGTGTGACAAAAACTGTGACTTATCAGCTTGCGAAGTGCATTTAACAGCTTTACTTTAGAAACGACAACGTTTGAAAATACTTGCGGAAGTACTGTTCTTCTCATTAGCGCTAGTTTAATATGCCCACAATTCATGCATTTACACGTTCTGAATAATGTCACTGACATCATTTTTATTTCTCTTGAAATTAAATAATATAATATAAGAAGTTTAATTGGTTAATACACTACATACAGATTTTTATTGCCAGAGTCATCTATTTTCTAATTTTTCATGTGTCTCCCTAATTAGCATTTGGCATAACCATGTTGGACCAATCAACACCAAAATTTGGAGCAAGAAAGCAAGAGAAAGAGCTAATCAAGGAGATAGGCAGGGCTGAACAAAGAATAAAACAATATTGATAAAAAAAAGTAACAATAAAAAAGTCAGCAACAATCAGGAGAGAAATGTAATGCTTTGGTAGATAAAAAAAATAAGTAGAAACTCTGGACCGAAGATGATGCTGAGCATACCTTAGAGAGATGATTTTTCAGATTCTTCTCCTTTTTTCGTTCTTTACGTATTCTTCTGTCTGTGACGGTGGCGATGTGGGATGGGTTTTCATTCCCTCCTTCCTGTGCATTCATCCCTTAACGAAATCCCAGGTGAGTTTACCAAACCATTAAAGATCAACTCCCAAGAGGTTTACCTCTGAGTTATTAATCTTCTGGAGTGTATTTCTCGAGCAGAGACCAAAGTGGTGTGAAACAACCCGAAGAAGAAAAAAAAACTTTAGAGAACGAGATAATTTTGTTACTTCTCCTTTCTATTATACATTAAAAGTCTTGTAAGGAATATGTAGCTCTATTTTATCATAGGATTCAAATGTATCGTTTTAAAACGTCATAAACAATTTTATCAAATTATAATTGAAGTGAGTGCAAAAATGACCCAACTCACTTTTCACAGAAATCGATAAAATAAAGCAAATTATTCGAAAGCTGCAGTTTTTTTTTTCGATCTATTGTCACATAAAAGTAATGAGGAAAGAAACCAAATAATTTTAATAACAAAATAGCTCTGGACAACTGGACTTATCTAAGTGCTTTTCGCGTTGTTTTCACTACTTCCCCTGAAATATGGATCAAACCATTATTGTACTTAATTTGAAATATTGACTTAAACTCGTATGGTAGCGGACTGATCTATATAGGTAGATGTTAAAATATCTATGGTGCTGCTCTAAAAATGGTTAAAACACACAAAGAAAATAATAATATTTAGATCGGTCACTATGTTTGGCCATTTAGTTCGAGTATCCAAGTGTACATTTTCGTCTTCTAATGTATATTATGGTAAACGAAACAATTGACAATCGAATATAGTTCACAATATTTACTTTTAATTTCTCTTGGAGGTGGAGCTCTCGTAATTAACAAGTTTTCAGGACTTCCATTCGAAAAAGTTTTTCCCGGTTCATCTTTTCTTTTGTTTGTTTGTTTATGACAATACGCAAGGCGTTCCAATCGTGTCATTATTATCGGTAAAATCCATTTTTCCCACAATCCTCTTCTACATTTTTTTAACCTACACAAAAATAGAAAGTACTAAGGCCTTCAATTTGCTATCAAATGCCATTAATTGCTACCCAAGCTGATTTCCAAAATTTCAACATTGCATCCCATCTTTGTGCTGCCTTAGAAAGTATCGTGAAGCAGCGTTGCCAGCTTAGCAATTTCATCGTTATTTTGAACACTCCTTTAGCTGCAAAAAATGCTTACTTTCCTCTGGTGTGCATAGGAATTTAGCTACCTTTTCTACATGCTTTCGACAAACATGCCTCATTCTAACATTGGGTTTTGGCTACTTTTAGACTGTTGTTTAGCTATTTTGAAGAAATTAATGTTGGCAACACTGTTGTGGATTGAACTGAGACTAAAGACCAGAAATCTAGGCTCTGTCATGGTCTAACGAGTACGGTCGTGGATTTCTGATTGGTACTGGAGAGAAACGAAGGATTCGAGTTCTTCTGCTAGCCATACTATCTAAGGTATTATGGATTTCCCTTAGGTGACAAAGCTGGCCATTAAATTCCTCTTCCTAGCTGTTTGGATCTCTAATCATAGAAGTAAGTTAGAAAAAAGAATTTAAGTCGAGAAGTGGTTCAAGTTACATATTATGTAATGAGTCAATATCGTACATAACCAAGAAAACGGTAAAGAAAGTGGTTAGGACATTGAGTATGGATAAATTGTAAAAGGAAGAAGACGTATATGATATTAATACCCTGCGTATCGGGGGGATGCCTGCCCAGGACTAATTTTGTTCCGTGTGGCCGAGAGGTTGGAGGTCTTGCTTTCTGTGAGCGTGGTCCTGGATTCAATTCCCGTCTTAGTCTTTGAACGGAGTGATTCGGAACCCACTTTACCAAAAACAGTAGGTCCCGTCCTTAGAAGTTCACCAGCCTGTTTAGTACCTTAATGACAATTAAATGAATAAATCACTTTGTCCCGTATTTTGAAGATAAAGAACTAAACTTTAAAATATGTAATTCAAAATATAAATCTACCAAAAACAGAAATTAAAAAAAAAATAGTGACTGAAGACTGTAATTGCTTAATAATTGTGAAAATCTTTAGACTCAACTTATACAACTGAACAATCAGAGAAGGGACGTCCGGAAAAAGTAACATTCTGTCGGGACGAAACTTAACCAGGATTTGAAGAAAAAAATCTCCCGAAAATCAAGAAAGTTTGGGACGAAACATTGTTGGATATCCTAATCTTGAGGACTTGTCAATGTCTAGAAAAAAACACCAGACTCATGAGACTTCCAGATTTTCCAGGAATGCCAGATTGTTTCCCGAAAATAGTTACAAAGATTCTCGAAAACGTCACTGGAATGCGCGATTTTTTTTTCGGATTTTCTCCTTAAAAGTTTGTGTACTTATTCACCCCTAAAGCAGAGGCAAAATGGAAGAAAATTTTTCCGTTTCATAGGAGCGTTTTAAGGGAAATTTTATGAATTTTAGTAGTACTAAAAATTCAATTTATAAATCTTTGACAGGACTAAACTCTGTCAGATTATATTTTTGTTTACAATACTGCAGTAAAAATCGTTAGTCCAGTACAAGTAATTTACTCTTATTTATCTGTAAAATGATTTGATAGATTTGGAAGTCAACTATTAAATAGACGAGTCAAAATATTGACAACAGAGTATCTTTTTTGAAATTAATCTTAACTTCATTTTGTATCAATGGACGTGGTGGCACTGTGTTTTCTTTCTTTTTATTTTTAGATATTTATTCAAAATTGCCGAAAAACGAAACCGAGATTCAGAAAAAGTAAATTTTATTCCGTATTTTGATTAACAGGATCTGACAATTCTGATTTAAAAATTCGCTAACAATGTGACTAGGTAAAGTCTCAGATTTTTTTGGTGAGGGAGGGGAGAGTTCTCCATAATGGGAAAATTAGGGCTTTTATATTGACAGTCTGAAAAAAATACTCTTAGGGAAAAAGAAAATCAGATTTAAACGTAACTACTAACTTTCTTGTTTCCTTTGGTTTATTATTAAACGTTTTTAGTACACAATCACTTAATATTTTTTCAACTGATTTACGAAAATAAGAGCCAAAATTATTTCTTTTCCGTTAACGAATTACGTGGTGAAGGATATTTTTTTAATTTTTTAATTTTATTTATTTACTTTTTTCTTTTTACAAAAAAGTGTAGTTTTAAAAAGGGTAATTTTTCTGGACCTTTAATTTTATATGTACAAAAATGGAGTAAATTCATTTTACCCAATTTTGAGACAATTTATCACTAGATTGATATCTCAGATCCCAAAACGTTTTAAGTTTTCAAGAATGAGCGAAAAAGTGTAATCATAGAAATATCTATATACGCTATAGTCAAGTTGTCTAAGCCGTAAGGTATACAATTTAATTCTTACCAATTTCGTATTCAATTAACTTGTAATACCATATCCAATTCATTAGTGTCAAACTGCACTATTTGACTTATTAATTAAGTAAGGGGAATATTACAGCCAATGAAACTAGTGTTTTTTAATAAATTTGATTTCTAATATTTACAAATAATATAAATTCTTTCGTTTCGCCAACAGAAAATATTTGTTTATATTTCCGCATGAGTAATATGTGAACTTGCTATCCAGAACTCAAGCGTTTTAACGAACGAAATCACACCAAGCAGATGCTGCACTCTAGCGGTGAAAGCTTATATTAAAACGAGCAGATTAACGACTTGTCAGCCAGAACTCGAGGAGTGATTTTTTTTCTATCTTGTTTCTTTTCTCTACGACAATTTCTGTGCTAAAAGAAAGCATGAACAAATACTGAATAAATACTTTGACTCCAAAACAATTAATCGACATAAATTAGATTTCTTCTAAAAAATAACAAATAAAGTAACACGTTCTCTTAGAGAATTTACTTGCAGTAATTAATGTGCTTACATCTCTGTTTGCGCTTTACTATTCGTTTCTGTATGCCCTTCGCATTATTTGTGCTAGTGTGTTTATTTTAACCATTAAATGAACCTATCTTCTTCTTCTTCTTTAGCTTTTAATTAGACTTTCATTTACATTTTTAATTATATATTTTCTACGTATAGTTGAGTGTCCTCTGTGGGTGAGTCGTAACGCTCATTGCTTTGTAACGAAGGGGTTCCGGGTTCGATTCCCGGTGAAGACATAAGTGTTTCGGAGTCCATGTTAAACTGTAGGTTCCGTCCTTAGAACGTCACCTTCATCAGATGAAAGGCATCGACAAACCACCTTCCGGTGATGACCTGGCTTCGGGCAGAACACCCACCTACAGCATACAATGTGAAGAAAAGAATTTACATTTTTTGCTCACACTGAGATAGAATCGGGATAGGATGTGGAAGGAAATCTGATAAAGACTGGTTTGAAGGTTCATTCCAGCATTAGCTTGGTGTTGCTGAGGAAAAACTGTGGGAAAACTTCAGGCAGGATATCCTGTTAGAAGTTAGAACCCAGGACCCATAAGTGTGCGAAGTCAACGCTCTAGAAACTGAGCTATGACCACTTGGTATATTTCCTGTGTGAACTATGTTCTAACTAGTTTATTAACGTTAGTGTTTTGTCGAAAACGGCAGGTCCTTCGCTTCAACAACAGTTCTAATCAGTTACTTTCCTTTGTTTCTGTATCAGATTGAAAGCGCTCAGGATAGGTGACTGAACCCATACCTGATATGTTTCTCCCTCCCCTTTTTTGTTTATGTGCCAGCCTGCGTGGACAGATGGGCAAACAAACAAACAGGAAAAAGTACAAGAATCCTTTGAGCCGCTCAAAAAAACGTTTATCCTGAAGACTACAAGAGAAAAACATGATAAGTCCAATGTTGTGGATTTTCTGATTGTGATGCCATCTTGTGACGGAAATGACGTACCTTAAGATGACATAATGTGTTAAAACATGACAATTAAGAAGGCATTGATGAATATTACGTAAAATAGCCTCTGTAATAACGTCTTTATGGAATTTTCGATTATAATAACCTTTATTTTAAAGAAAAGCAACATAAAGTCTCCACTTATGTACCTTTACAATCCCATGCATTATATTGAAGTTCCTGTAGTCATTTTTTTTCGAACGAACAGAAAGGAAATACGATAGTCCTAAAGATGTGTTTTTGCCCTCCGGCTAGACAACTATTGTTGCCTCTTACGCTTCGTTGTATTTTTCATACCCTCACCATTAGGCCACCCAACAAACAGGACGTAAATGTTGGTTGCAAGCTGTACAGGGGAAGTATTAGTAAACAATATTTTTCGAATACATTTTGAAGTTCAGAGACCGACAATTCCACAAGAAATCGTCATGGGTACGTTGCCCACTATTGTATTTTTAATGCTATATTTTGTAGTTCCCGTGTTGAATATACTAAAATAGTATTTATATATTTACTATCTACTGCCATTTTAAACATACACCTATTTTTATCTGCCAGGATGTACAAAATTTAGTGTTCGGAAAGACTCACAAAAAATATGTATTTAGTTAAGTACTTAAGACAACGAGAT
>JAGDQP010058037.1:0-12631 GCA_022664845.1 Lepisma saccharinum
GTTATCATTTTGTTGTACAAGAAAGGGGACAAAGAACGCGTCGAAAACTACAGACCAATTAGTTTACTGTCAGTCCTATACAAAATGTTCACCAAAGTTATTTTGAATCGTATTGAACGAGACTTGGATTTTAATCAGGGAAGGGAACAAGCCGGATTTCGTCGTGGATTTAGTTGTTACCTCATCCTGCCTATAGTCCAGATGTTGCACCCTCAGATTATGGTTTGTTTTGCTCTCTCTCACATTTCTTGTGTGCTCGACAATTCGATTCACATGATGAGGTGCATGCTGCCTATCGCGAGTTTTTCAATTCTAAACCTGGCACCTGGTATCGCCATCAGATTGAACTGTTGTTCCAAAGATGGGTGAAGGTCATCGAACATGATGGCCTGTACTTTGCTGAATAAAGGTTTGCCTTTGTTTCTGATATTCGAGTTTCATTTTCCTCCTTGTATGGTGCAGAACTTTTGGGACAGCCTGGTATTATTTAATTGTTTTAGGACTGACTGGCCTGAACAATAGTTTAAGAGGGCAAATTGAACCTTTTAAATTTATTGCACGGAAAATTAATGGGATGTATTACTGATCGATGGTGTATTACTGATTAAATTGCTCTTACATATTATCTAACTTTCATGTGAAGGAGCTCAAAAATTAAATTGGTCAGAAATCAATGCAAGTATTTAATTTTGCATTTAAATTTTACTGTTGCTGTATTTTAATGTATGTGGTACCATTATTAATATAATTATTTAATGACTCACGACTGATAACAATAATCAACAATACCTCTGGAAATCGAAAATATTATCATATTTTTCGATGTCATCACACGCTCAATAGGGTGGGCCGAATTTTTGAGATATTTTGGTTCGAGCTGTCATCAAAAGTTGTGCATTCATACCAAATAAAACAATGTCAAATATGGCTGTTTTTTTTTCGTTTTCATACAAACATTCAAGATCGCCGATCAAGATAGCTTTCGATCCGGCTGTGTTTCGGCGAAGAGAAATAACATTCTATAAATTTACACACGACTTAGACTCAAAGTTTTAAAAAGAAATCGGCCGTTTTAGAAGTCTCGGGTTCGCGAAATAATTCATTTATAGGTATTGTTCACTTGAGTGTGTGTAGTAATAATATTCTTGAGCAATATTACTATATTAACAAAACTTCCCGATGAGAGACTAGTGTCCCCGCCTCCTAAGGATAAGCAGTGGGAACGCTTCAATTAGAAATTTCAACTTCGAATTTGATAAAGTGCTGTGCGCAACGCTCCTCTGTTACCTTTAACAAAAACTCGCACTAATATTTGCATGACCACAAATTCATGTATAATTCTTTACAAAATCCTTTAAGTGTCTTGTTTAAACGTATGTCAGTATATAAGAACAATAATCCTAAGTCTAATTTGGCAGAATATTACCCGATTATTACGAAACAATAAACTTTCAATATCTAAGTGACACACAAATGATAAAAATTGTTATACTTAACGCAGCTAACAATAGAGTAACAGATACTGAACAATATAGCACCAAGAACTCAAGGATTGTAGGCTATACGAAAGGAACGTTCCGTTGGTTTATGGCATTTAGGCATCTTTAGCTCGGGCTGAGAAGAGTTCCATAATGCAAGTAAATTTCGACAGAGGGGGCCCAATAAAAAAGTTATTGTTTCAAAATGTATGTTTGCAACAAGAAAGAACCTTTTAATTATTTCTTTAAGCAATATAAAATGTTAGGGGGTCCCCGAATATTTAAAAAAAAACGTCATTTTTAAAAGTGCCACGAAAAGTGGATTAAACATTATCTTTTCCGCTTTTATATAGTTCTACAATTCATTAACCCGGGAGAGGAATCAAAATATTTACAAATTATTTTATAGAGGGAACATGTAATAGAATTTGTACACATTATCAGAAGGTTTAGAGCAACGGCATAAAACACCGATTCTTGTTCTTGCAAAAATAACAAAGAATAAAAGAACTACTATAAGTAAACCTTAAAAATAAGGTTTCATTTTTTTTCTTCAAGTTTACACGTTCAAAGGGGTACACCCTTTCTTCGGTAAGGGATTTAGAAGTATTGAGGTTTGCCTTTATTTATATTGGGCAAAGTGAGTTTTGGGCATATTTGTGTTTAGTCTTTGGGGCATCAATTAGTTCTTTTTTTCATCTGTTTATCCATGGGTAGAAAAAAAGAAGAAAATTGGGAAGAAAAACTGTTCTGTGGTTGGCCGGGCTATTGGGGCATAGAAGAATGATGAGTGAAGTGCAAAAGACGCCACAAACACAGGGGTTGGTTAGTTAGACAAGTGCAGTGTTATCTTCTGCTCTGGAGCGTCACAGAGCTGATGGAAAACAGATGAAGCCTGCTGCATTTCTACACTGATGAAACTAGTGCTGTGATGGGCATATATATGAGGGCTAAGATGAAATGGTCTATAGATGGCGAAATCGGCCTTCTGGGGGTCATTGTCGTTAAGGGTGTTATGATAGAATGTAAGAAGATGTTGTAACGGTGTGTACTGATATCGTGGGGGGGTGTCATGAATAATGTCCTGTTGAAAAGCGTCAAGAAAGACAGGATTTCCTTCTGCAATGGCCTTGGTGATGTATTTTGTGCGGAGGGATTCTAAGTGCTGGGTGATGGTTGGAAAGGTAATGCGGCGATATAGATCAGCTGTGGGGGCTGGGAGTTTAATTCGGTAAGCTAAGCGGAGTGCGTGACGTTCAGAAATGGCAAGTCGGTTGTATAGGTTTTCTGAAGCAGAGATCCAGCTAAGATGGCCATGGGTGAGAGCAGATCTAAGGAAAACTTTATAGGTTGTAATGACTGTGTCTGTGTGCAAACCCCAGGTGGTACCCACTAGCCGCCGTATAAGGTTAAGTCTATTGGTAGCTTGAGTCTTGATTTTCTGTAGTTGTGGTTTCCAGGTGAGCTTTGAGTCATAGATAACGCCGAGATATGTTACTTGGGAATATGGTTGGATGAGTGTGCCGTTTACATGGATATTTAGAAGAAGAGGATTGCGTTGGATGTGAGAGCGGCAGAGAGGAGGAAGAAAGATGAGGGCCTGTGTTTTTTGAGAATTGATATTGAGTCGCCATTTAGAGCACCAGGAAGTATATGCATCAATGGCAGGTTGGAGAGTGCGATTTATTTCTTGGATAGTTCTAGCAGTAGTTAAAAAGGCTGTATCATCGGCGTATTGATAAAGTGATACATTTGGTGGTAAATGAGGCATGTCCGCAACATATAAGATGTAGAGTAAGGGTGAGAGAACGGAACCCTGGGGAACTCCACTATGGATAAAGATGGGATGGGATAGAGTATTATTGACATGAATGTAGGTCATACGATTGGAAATGAAAGAATGGATACAACGGATGTACGAGTTAGGGAGATGATAATGATGGAGCTTAGCGATAAGTCCAGCATGCCAAACTGTATCGAAGGCTTTTTGGAGATCAAATAATAAAAGGCAGGAAGGTTTAGAAGCATTGAAATGATTGGTGATGGCGGTGGTGAGACGTAAGAGTTGATCGGAGATGCTAATATGGGGCCTGAAGCCGGCTTGATGTAGAGAGGTAGAAGGAGGCATGCGGCTAACAAGAATACGTTCCAAGAGTTTACTGAAAACTGAGGTTAACTGGATGGGACGGTAGGATGATAAAACAGTTGGAGGTTTGTTAGGTTTGATGAAGAGGAGTGTTTTTGAAATTTTCCATTGGAACGGGTAGAATCCAGTACGGAGAATGAAATTGTAGATGGAGGCAAGGAGTGTATAAAGGATAGGAGGGGAGGATTTGATAAGCTTGTAAGTAATTTTGTCGAAACCAGGAGCGGTATTACGTTTTGGTCGAAGGGTGGTGCGAATATCGTCTGATGTGATGGGAGTAGTGAGGGGCGAATTTTCGAGGTGGTGATGTGTGCCAAGTTGTAAGTGTGGGGAGTGTGGATTGGAGAGTCTGTCGATGAGAGGAGTGAGGGTGAGATGGGGAGGATGAGCAGTAGGGGTAAAGATATCTTGAAAGAAGGATGCAAAAGCATTTGCTTTTTCAGTATCTGATTGGAGGGGTTTGTTATTTTGGATGATAGGATAGGTAGTATGGTCACGTTGTCCGGTTAATTGGTTAAATTTTTGCCAGAATTTGGTAGGATGTGATGAAGTTGAGAGTGAGTTACAGGTAGAGATCAAACGACGGCGTTTGTAAGCGTTAAGGTAGTTGCGGACCATGCGATTCCAACGTCTATGTTGTTCTAATGCAATCGGGTTTTGGGTGAGTTGAAAATCTCTAAAAGCTCTCCGAGATGCAGAGATTATCGCTTGGTATTGGGGAGGAATAGGGGGTTTGTGAGGGTAACGAGAGCGGAGAGGTATATTTTCTTGTGAGGCAATTTCAAGTGAGTGCGTGAGATGATCAACGAGAGCATATAGTTCTTGTTCAGTGGCAGGTTCAGGTAAGTCTTGAAGTGATTGTGTAAGATCTGTTTGGAATTGAGGCCAGTTTGCATGATGGTAATCTAAGAATTTGATAGGTGGCTGATGATATTGCGGCCTTGGAGTATTGGGAATATCCAGTAATATTGGGGCATGGTCGCTGCCGAAAGGAGGAGGAAGTCTTAGATTGTTGATATTTAAAGAAGCTGAGCTAAGAACGACATCGGGTGTAGTATTACTGATAGGTCGTGAGGGGTATGGTAGGTCGTGTAGCTTGGCGGCTAAGACGTTTGAGATGTAGTTATTAAATTGAATAATATCTGCTTGGGTGGGCTGTGAATATTGATGTCGGCCATAATAAGATAATGGCGGAAATTGTTGTCAATATATTGAAAGAATTCGTATGGGATAGAATGGCCTGGTCTGACATAAATGGTACAAAAAGTGATTGGTTTGGATCGAAGATATAAAGTGGCGAAGGTATGTTCTGGTACGTTATGTGGAGCTGGAAATGTATGGTGGTGAACTGGTAGAGTATGATAAGTACCTATCGTTGTGCCTCCATTGACTCGAAGATATGGTCGTGGGCAGTCATGACGCTGAAGTTGATATTTAGGAATCCGAGGATGGTGCTTAGGGGGTGAGATAGGTTTCATTGAGTGCAAAGGCTATAACGTTTTCGTTCTTTAGTAGTTGTTCAAAAACTGTTTTATGAGTTGTTAAGGATCGAATGTTTAAGAAAAGAAAGGTAGCTGTCATGAGGATTAAAGTGCAGGCCATTCTGAGTCATTTAGAGAGATCGATTGTATGGAGAACTGTGCGTATGGTCCAGTGTAGGTAGCGGAGAGATGTAATCCAAAGAGTTGTTTTGCTGTATTGTCTATTTGCGTGAGTATATGATGACGGAGAAAAGGATGAACATTTTGAAATACAATGGTGGTGAAACGGAGTAAGTCTTCAACAGTGATGGGTTCTTTTAATGAATCTGTGGGAGCAGTAGCAGTATCAGTGGTACGAATAGGTACTGTAAGTTCTGGTTTCTCAGGAATAGGTTCTGGCTTCTGAAGACATTTGTAGCTATACGTTGGATGGTTTTTGTGACAGGTGTTACAGGATGGAGGCTTTTGAAGATTCGTGCAGTTTGATGTAGCATGATTTTCATTGCAGTGTCCACAAATGGGTGCGTTTGGACAGTCTTTGGTGTTATGAGAATTATATGCTTGACAGCGTTCGCATCTGAGAGGGATAGGGGCTGTTGTACGAGATGGCTCAACACGATGTCGACGTCTGTAGATGTAAGCCCTGTTTTGAAGCAGATCGTCAATTGTCTCCTTGGAGTCAGACAGAACTCGAACTAAGTAAGTTGGACCTTCTTTGCACATTATTCTGATGACGCGTTTGACTTCATAACATTCAAAGCGGAGTTCATCCAGAATTTCGTCATCGGTATATGTTAGTGGTACTCCTTTGAGAACTACAGAGAGAGTAGGGGAGCGACGAGGAGGAGGTTGTTGCTTTTTTGTAGTAGGAGTTAATAATTGAAGATTGGCAGTAGGTCCAAAAATGGTATAGGAGACTTTGTTTAAGATCGTACGAGCAAGATTGGGATCTGGTGATTTGATGAGTATTCCATTTCGCGTGAAGACAATTTTCTCTATGTTTGCTCTTGGATAGTATTTCTGAAGTTGTATCAAGACGTGCTTTGGATTGGAGAATTTCGGATCAGCATTTGTGAGAAGAAAATTGAAGATCGGTGGATGGTCATTGGCAGCAATAGAAAAATCCATTGCTGATAAGTCTGCATGGTTGTTGTCATGGTTAGATTGAACAGGAGATCTAGATCGATTACGTTGTTCTTTCAGTTTGCCAGAATGAAGATCGTCCCCTGATCTTTTAGAAGAGTTGTTGTCCATGCTGATCTTTGTCACCCTGTTCCCGTGCGAGTTTTCGGGGGGTGGAGACATGGCCGAAGCCAGAAGAGAGGGAAACTCTCTTGAAGATGAGAGAGCTAATCGTCAGACAGTCTCAATGAAATGAATGAGATGATAAGAACCACTGTGGCTCCCCTAAGAGAAAAACAATTCGTCCTCTTGGTGATGTTGACTTGTGATAACCACGAAGTCCTCCACAAAACTCAATCAAAAAACTGGTACTCTTACTGTTTGGCAACAGTGTGTTTCCCAGATAGGTAAAAGTTGCATTTTTTTTTGGAACACTGTTAATCCCATTACGTACAAGTGGGAGAAGTCCTCTTTACAAATAATTGTTTACAAAATATTCCACCAAATACATTGTCGTTTAAAGTTCAGCGAGAAGGATATTTTACACAGTAGTAAATTTACAGAAATTGCTTCCACACAATTATATTCGTTAAGGAATGAATCGTTTTATATTCCCGTGTTCTCCTGCTGCCACCTATGAATCACTTCTTAGTTACAGAAAATACCTCAGCCAGAAAATATTCAAGAAGGTCATATTAGTAATAGTCCCGACAGTATTTGTGATGTAAAACGTTCTGTGTAAATAAAATTTGCAACTCGCTGTTTCCAATGACGTGAATCTGTGGAAAGAACTTTGGCTTACTGAGATCCGGACGTGCTGTTGAAGTTTCAAGTTCTGTACGTTCCCACTTTCACTATTCGTCCCTATTTCACTTCCGAAAGTTACGTCCTACTATTGAACAGAATATTCCTTCAGTGCTGGAACGTAGAACTGTCTGTGGAAAAAGCAGAAAATGGATTGGCGATCTCATTGAATGTGTAAGGTTTTCAACATTAAAACATTTCGGAAAAGTATTTTTGTGACCTTCCTTGTTTTTTCCCCTTACCCTTCAAGTCTTGTGTTACAAACAGGTGTTAGCTAAAGCAGTCTGACTATCTCTATTAAATGTTACATTTCTTAATCTAGGCAGTGATTATAAATTTTACTTACACAAGCGTTATATATTTACACTCTATTAGCCAGTTTACCTTTCTCGCTTTCAGTCTCTCTCAAACACATACGCACACACACACGCACAAACATAAATACGTAGGCACAAGCACGACGATCATTACAGTCCGTATCATTTAAGTTGAAAGAGGAAATAACTGCCAGCCGAGCGGACAATGGATTTTACTAATAAACGTTCGTTGAAACTAAGATATTCTATTTATTGTTAATTATGCAGCAATATGCCCTGTAAAATGATTACACAAAGTAAATACGTCTGAGGTATCGAACAGGGATAAACGAATGGTCATAACATGCTAGAAAGTATTAATGCTTATGTATATTTCAACATGGTTTTATTTAGGGAATATCTGGGAATCCTACTTATAGTTTAGTTAATCCCTTGTGTTTCCATGGGACTTTCTTTAATTTTGAATTGAACTTCTAACCAATTTCGAATAGAACGGGTCTCAAGTTTTTGACGGTTTTTCATTTATAATAATATGAAGCATTTTAATGGTATTGGAAATATCCAGCTCCAGAACTTTTTTTTTTCAAGCTGTAGGCATCCAGTAGCGTAGAAACGACTTGTTCATCCTCTATTTTTTATACTTGATTTTGTGGTGGTTGGGTTTGTTTCGAAAGCGAGTAGAATTGTTAAATATATACAATTTTTTGGTACGGACACGCTGCGCGACACTAAGATACCTTTGCAGTAAAATATATGATTGAGGAGCACTTTAATATTTCGTATCGTTGGTAATATTATTACTAACTCTTATTATTATCTTTACTTAAGTGAGAATTAACTGGGTTATGTGGAATGCTTTCTCGAGAAATGAAACAGATATTTAAGATTGTGGCGTTGATTACAAAACAATATATTGAGCTTCTTTATTTTCGATATTCATACGCACTGAAGATACATTATTGTCCGAATGCTTGTAAATAGTTTTCTGAATATGAATACTATTAATGTATCTATTTCTTCTTGCACTCAGTATTTAATAATCTTCGCAATACATTTGTTGAACACATCCACTTATTTAATTGCACTGTCAAATGTTTACATATGTTTCCATTTGGTGTCGGAAGTGTCTCAGTGAAGAATAGGAATTTCCCACGTAGTTGTGGAATCCCTTCAGTTTGCAGTAGTTTCGTTTGCTAGAGTATTCAGATGTAAAAAGTCAAGCATACATTATCGGGACGGACGTAGGCCATAGTGTCGTTACCGCCCATATAATCAAGCATACATTAAAGAAAGATTAATTAATAAGCTTTATGATAACATTCAGACATCTCATCTCAGTGTTTGAGGTGACCAAACTTCTTTTCACACTTGTGTCCATTAAAACCCAAACAGCAAATCAATAAATACATTCCAGAAACATATTGTGCTCTTAAAAAGACTGACCTATCTTACGATATCACATTATTTGTCCATACCTTTCCAGACAAAGTAAGTTAGCACCTATTACTTAAGGGATTCCGAGGTAGAATATTATTAAATGTATCCAGAGAGAACAATTGGGTAGACCTCATTTCCAATACACGTTCGGCTACAGTTACTGAAGTTCAATGACGCTCACAGATAATTAGTTTTAGAAATATAACGATTCCTTGCAATGCCATTTTTATTTGTAACCAAAGGAGGCGTAAGTATATGTTGCGGACAGCCTACAACTGTATCACTTGAAGAAGAAACTGTATTATAGTAGTGGATGCTCAGTAACTATTTCTTCGTAAATCGTAACCTGAAAACTTGATACAATGGACTGAACTTATTTGAAAAAATCAATTTACTGTGGCATTATAAATCTAATTGCCAACTGATATTATTTTGAGATATGCTTAACATACTTACAGTGACTTACCATTTTTTCCTAATCTTCTTTGTCTTCAATCTCCAGCTACACAACAAAATTAAATAGATACTTCAGATACTCACAACTCGTATTCGCAACAAACGTTGTTCACTTATTAAATTAAGGCCCAAGATTATTCGCTCACTTATGTGGCCTCTAAGAACAGAACCTACTATTAAAGAGAGATCAGAATCAGGGGTGGGTCGGAATACGAGCTAAACTGTTGTCACAACTAAATCTACCCCTCCCAACCTCCATAAGACACATCTCAATATTCTGCTGTTTCGTTGTTTGGAAAATTGTTGTTTCGAAGATTCTGCTAATATTCCATGAGCCCTTCATATTCAAATATACGTACTTTCTCTTTTATATTATGTAGACCTCAACACAGGAGGCGATAAACCCACTTACTTCATTTAAAAAAAAATAGAGTTTAATAAACTAGATAAAAACAATCAAATTATGACAGTTACAATTTGCTAGATTTAAAATAATAAGGAATTGGCAATTTGATCTTTCTAGATTTTTTTCTTAGTTACTTTCATCAAATGAACTAAATGTGGCTAAATCGTTTCTCGCAATAAACTTTTGATGTCATATTTTAATATTTGAATAACAATTTTAGAAGTATCAGTAAGCATAGTCGGATTTTGGCCGGAGTTATAATAATTCAATCAATCTACATGTCTTAAAGGAAAGGAATACAACTTGCATACTGAAGGCACATATAACATATTTCTGTTTATCTGATTCGTCTTATATGGACAATACACGGAAAAGTGAACATGGAAACGGAAAACAGAAGACGTTGGTCTTTGATTTATTGCAGATCATTTGGTTAAAATCATAGAATCTAGAAAAGTTGTATTATATTTACGAAACAATATCGTTCTTTTAGGTGGTATTTACGAAACAATATCGTTCTTCGAAACAATAGGTGGCAGAACACTCGTAGGTTGAACCCGCCTACTTCAATAAAGGCATTTTCAATTCAGTTCTGTGTAATACCCAATGATCTGTAAAAGGAACAGTTTGTATCACTAGGCCAAATAATAGGTTTCGTTCCGTTAAAGTTTCTTCTGAAGCAGAATTATTTTAGTAAAATGTAAAGTTTCTGGTACTGCATATTTCAGTTAGAGATATTCCGTAATAGTGCTAAAATGGAGGATAAAGCATTCACACATTTTAGAACGCCTGAAAATCAATTAAAAAATTCACTCAATTTGAATTTGCCGTACAATTTAATAGAAGTAGTGACATTTTTCTTCAAGGTTTTTTTTTGCGGTAAGTAGTAACAAATTGAGTGTCGGATAACTTTTGCGACGAATCGAACAAAAATATAACTTTGTACGGAACATTCCGGCACAAACGGAGGAAAACAATAGCACTACAACAGGGGCGGTTGTAACTTCCGGGCGAACAATTCCCCCCACAAAATAACATGCCTGAGAGAAAAACCGCATTAATGTGTATTTACACTGAACCAGATAACTTTTGATTCAGCATAAGTTTTCATGTCCGTGAATTTTATTGTAAGATTCGAGTTCCCTTTGTCCTTTCAATTTTCTGGTTTTCAATTTTCACTCTGTGTTTTCAATTTTCACCAACATTCTGAACCCTCAATATTTTATACCCAGTTTGCATCCCTCTTCGGAACTTCGGATTATCCCTTCCAAATCTGTTTTCCGTACGGGTCTGAGTAGTAGTAAAGACGGCATTCAAAATATTATAAGAAATCTATTTTAAATCTGCGAGCAAAGACAATTGTAGTGACAAAGATACCTACTCAACCACCCTTGATATTTAACCGAACTAATTCACATGTTGAAAGCACACCCTCACAGAATCTATATTTTGAATTTGAATTTTATTTATGGCCTTGAGGCATCTAAGGCCCAGACCGGTACAGGGAGGGGAAGGAATACGTTTAGGTGTCCACCAGGATTTAAGTTGAAGGTACTCGGAATATGACCGGTGTGACTCAAGAGAAACCCTGAAAAGCTCAGAATAATCGGTCGATGGGATTGAACTAATGAGCTATCGAATGACAAGCCAACGCTATATCACTGAGCTACGGCCAATCTGTACAGACTTTAAATAAAAAAGCGTAGAATCATTTTACGGATTCTCATGGTTACTATAAAACTAAGAACCATTCACATCGTGGATGTGCTTGAATATGGAACACATATGGAGATGATGAGAGTTTTACCTCCTCCGAAAAAGATGATATGCGAGCGAATATTTTCTATCCCTCAATTGACTCTTCGCAACGGAGATTAAGTGAAATATTTTTACAGAAAGATACACAAATTATGAAGTCAGTACGAAATGAAGTGGCAACGATACGAAATCTGAGGTCGAATCATGAGAATGTTAGGCCATAAATGAATACAGAGCAGTGCTTCAATTTACCCTACAACTTTAGTTAGGATGGAACGCAAAACGTTTTCTTCTTTAATTTGGACTCCCGGTTGAATTTTGGCTATAACTTCAGTTTGGGTCGAGCGCAAAACATTTTATTGGTGGCGCAAAAAGCGCAAAACTCAAGTGATAATAAGGTATAGGTACGAACTCTGAGTTCAATTGCCGAGTTCCAGCGTAAAGTTGAAACCCGACTTGAATTTTGGCTATAACTTTAGTTTGTGTCGAGCGCAAAACTTTTTATTGGTTCCGCAAAAAGCGCAAAACTTCTGATATGTTTTTTTTCGGGTGCCATTTTTGGATTGCAACTTCACAGAGCATGTAGTAAAATAAACGTGTAGGCTCCAATCAAAAGATTTTATTTAAATCCCATGAAAGCAAGGAAAATTCAATTCACTTTGTCCAGAGAACTTTGCTAATTTCAATTTGAATTTTTTATGGTCTTCAAGCATCCATGGCTTAGACCAGGATACGGTAGCGAAACGGTTGCGGAAGAGGTCGGGTCATTGTCGTTTCTGTAGATTGTTTCCGATTTACTTGATCGGTAAAATACGTAGATAGTAATTTTTAAACCTCGGAACGCCAACATCGGGTCAAAATGACCCATGTAGTCAAAATTCTAAACTAATTGTCCATTGCTCATTAGATACTCAATGTATTCCTCACGTAGTTGTCCAGAAATCTTTTGGGAGAAAATGGTGTTAAGCTCATGTATTTATCAGGTCTCATGATATGAAAAAAACTATTTCTAAATTTCTGGAAAATCTTGGAAAATATTTTGTGCAACCTCAAGTAGACACAGGTCAGACAAAACTGAGGCCAATTCAGTAGGATTTAAGACATTTGTTGTTCGTGCAATCGAAATTTGTGGACGAAATATCAAGAACTTTTCAGCAACAGCAACGATCAAGGAGCGGGGAAACATGGACGATATTGTTTGTGTAATGGTAAATACAACAATTACT
>JAGDQP010058038.1:1385-12631 GCA_022664845.1 Lepisma saccharinum
TTGTTTGTGAAAGAAACTCTTGGGGTTTCTTGTAGCGCACATATTTTCTGTGGCGCAGTTCTAGTTTAGCCTAACTTTTACACTTTGAAATGGGGACTGGCTACGTGCCTCCCATTTTATAAACCATTTTTCGTATCCTGTAGTGAGGCACTGGATGAATGAGAGTTTGATATTTCTGTGCAAAAGAAACACAGATGGTGGTTCTCCGCTGGAAGTTGTATGTGCAGTTTCCGAACTCTCATAATGCGTGAAAGTGGTTCCTTAGAGTCTTCTTGGAACATCTCAGATAAACTGGAAAGTGTCTGTCTGAGTGATGATTTATATTACGAATGCAAGTTTTGAGATTTCTTGATTAATAATATTTTCACGGAAGTCTCATTCAAAAGGAAGACTTGAAATAAGCATTTCGTCCGCACGCTATCCTGTCTCCACTGGAGTTTTATCCAAACATGTTTTTATTTTGATTTGGCGGCTGAGATGGTTCGCTAGAACTAGTATTGCAGATTCGATCTGAAGTAATTTATTTTTGTTCAGAATGTTAGGTATTTGTTTTTTTAACTTAATTTGTAAGGCCTTTAGGCAATGGCAGAACCCCGAGAAAACCTACTCCATACGCTGTTTGTCCACCACTAAGCCCAAATGGGACGAGCAAGGTTCTAACCGACGACCCCAAGCACCAGATGTGAGCACTCTACCATTGAGCTACCGCGACCCGTTACGTTTTTGTTATTTGTAGTACAGGTAAGATGTTGGTTGAAAACCTCACAACCACGTCAAGGTCTCTTACCTTCTGTGAGGGCCTCTAGTGTTTTTAAAGTTGGTAGAGGGACGCAAGATTGTTTGTTCCGTACGATCTTACGCCGGAGAACCAACTCACAGCATTTGGTCGACTGTGTGTACGCGGCTGGTTTTCTCGAATATGTGTGTGTGTGTGTTTTCTCGTTCCTGTGGAACTTAACATAGGCTTTACTAAACCTGACTTGGCAAACCCCTTGCTATTTCTGGGACCATGCCGGGTACTCTAGCAAATCATTTGTTAAATTCCGGGATACTGAGAAGTTGTGTCCCGTCGCGAATACCGACAAATGGCTCACCAAAACTGATCTGACAAATACCTTACTATTTCTGAAGCCATGATAGTGAGATCCTTGCCGAATACTTTTCAGCAAGCCATTTGTTTATTTACTCTTGTCGGATGCACGAGATTTGTGTGTGTATATGAGTGTTAATATTTTTAGAATATTGAAAAATGTAGTCATAGATTCAGTGATATTAAAAGAGTATTGTTAATAAAATATGGTATTTGTTGCACGGTTAGTACATTGACACTTGACTATTGTTAGCTCTGCTAATTGTACAATACAACAATGCAGTTGGATTGAACTGAAAATTCTTATTTTCATAAATAAAAAAAAAAACAGGCTGACAAGGCTATACACTTAACTTTATTGTAAAAAGACGTAGCAAGCGTTACAGTCTCAATCACATCAGATGAAACACTAATCAACTCAACTTCAGAGGTAGAACATTGAAACTGAACGTTCCCTATGTCTTTTTACAGCAAAGTTAAGTGTATAGCCTTGTTCGCCTGTTTTAATTAAATTAAGTATGGATACAAGGCCTCAATATAATTTTATCTTAATTTTTATAGCGTCAATATATTAAATGCCGAAAATCAGAGACATCATTTATAGTAGCTAAGTCTGTATCATCTGTATGTAGACAGTGTTCGGAAGAATATACGGGATCTAAAATAGACGTGGCTAGCTTCTTTCTATACGAGGGTCAATGTATGAGTAGACGCGTTACGGGCCGTCATCAGAAATATTGAATATAACTAGTATCTTAATCAATCTGCAGTCGAAACCAATAGCTAAAAGTCATAACACATAATTTAATATAGGTTTTACCATTCCGCGGACCGCACCAAATAACATGCGGCCCGCGGATGAGCTGTTGCCTGCTCTAAAGCATTCAAGGGTTGTTGTTTGAATAAACCTACCATCCAGTGTGGTTATCTCTGTGTTTAAACAAATTTCTGATGGTCATAGGAACTGACTCTATGATATCATGACAGTCCTTCCATACAAGCAAGTTGTCGGAGGGTTGTGACCCAAAATTTTTGCTCAAACTTATCCAGAGTTTACAAGATCATGGTAATTTTGATTTTTTCCTAAATGGAAGTTTAAATTACTCACTATCGTACCGTTTGCTCTGTTTCATTCAAACTGCGGACAAAATATTAACCTTTTTTTAAAAAGAGAAAAGTTTAGTTTAGGAACAGTAAGGGATGTTACAAGCTGCTTAACCACACTGACTATAGTTATTTGTAATGAAACACAGCCAGCTTTTGTTTATCAAACATATTATTTGACTATCTTTCAACTCTTTTGCATTTAATCTTTGTAACCTACAAAAGCTGAGCCAGTTAATCGCTCGATTAACCTAAAATTGCAAGTAGTGTTTAACCAATAAGAAAAGAACACGAAGTCAGGATGACTTACATTACGCAGTTTTCGAAATTAAATGAAATCAGTCGGCTGTTGAGGATCTGTTACTTTTTTTTTTTTTAATTTAATTTATGACCTGTAGGCATCTAAGGGTCAGACCGGGATAGGGAAGAGGAAAGGATTCGGGAAGATGTCGGCCAGGGCCTATGTTGAAGGTGTCATCCCAGCATTTGCCTGGTGTGACTGAGGAAAAACCTCAGTCAGGATGGTCGGCCGCTGGGATCGAACCCAGAACCTCCCGCATGCTACGCCAATCTGTTACATTCGTTTCAATTCCTGTAATTCGGGGTTTCGAAAATATTATACTAATTATTCACAAATTTTTGAAGAAAAAAAAGCAAAATGTAAATTTAAAAAAAAATTGTAATATCAGCTACAAATCCAGTCGATATCTGTAGTATGTTTCCACGTTCATGTAAACTTTCGAGCTTTCGTTTACTTGTGTCACTATTCCAGGGGGACAACCACCCTGGTAAACCGGGAAAACCTGGAATACCCAGGGAATTTTATAAAGCTGGAATACTTGTGGAAATTGTAATTTATGAGGGAAATTCAGGAAAATTTATGAGCTGGACCTGTCCACGGTTGGTAAGACCACTGCCCCGGCAAGGCGGAAGTTCTAGGTTCTATTCCCACTGCTGACCGGGTTTTTTCAATGTGTTAAAATCCTCTATTTCAAAAAAATTATCTTTTTCCACTTGTGAAATACCAATAATCTAAAACATGCTTGGACTGGGTGGTGGTGGGATTAAAAAAAAAGTGTAACCTGGAAAACTCAGAGAATTTCAAATCACAAAATCAGTAGACACCATGAATCTACCTTCCGTGGAGATAACATTACTTGTGGAAACAGGACCAGTTTCTTAGCATCGCATGTTGGGCTATGCACCCGCGTGGTTCGGAAACGAGGTTAATAAAAGTATATTCTGTCGTTAGAAACAACATGATCGATTAGGCCAAAAATCACAAATCTATCTGTTTTCATGTTTTGTCGAATCTCAACGTAAATGTGGGTACAGAGAAAAATAAGTGCTGATTGTATTAATTAGCTCTTAAGTTACGCTTGCAGTTGATCTAAAGCGATGTTTGTATAACCTCACGCTTTTGTTTCGTCCTCGTCCTTTACGCAATGAGAGTGAGGTCCGTCGTTATAAAAATCAATCCTTCTATCTAAATCTACTAGTATTCACTGTTGAAGTACCAAATGAACTACAGTCCGTGGAAATTGTTTTCTGTTTACCTGCATTAATATTTGAATGATGCAGTGGGAGAATTTACTGGTATCATGATTTAAGATAAAAAAGATAAAATGAATTTTATGGGCGGTAACAGTATCATGATTTAATCACTTCTCTCATAACTAGACTTTGTTTTATTTTGTAGGCTAAAGAATACATTGAAACAATGGAAGAATATCAGAATATCATACACCAGATAAGCAAGTACAGGAAGACTGCAATGTGTAAATATTTGTCAGAGCCAATAGAAAGTCTCTAAAGAGTTCAGGTATTTATGTTCTTTTTATGTTTCAATAATGTTAAAACTAGCATAAAAAACAAATAGAAAACATGAAACGTGTAGGGTAGTTAGCCGTGAAGTTTAACCTTAGATTCAGATACTAGTCACTCTTGGTATATATTACTCAATATCGAGTAACTCTTCTCGGTAGAAAAATAACAGCAACAATTTGGTCTTCTTTACTTCATCAGTATGCGGATGTATTTACATCCATTTTCAGTCACATTTGTCTCAACAGATGCCAAAGCCTCTTCTGGCATTTTACCTTTTGTTCCAAGTGGTCACACAAGTTTCTATCGGCAAAAGGTAACTCCCTCAAAGAGGTCCCTACCCAATCCTTCATCAATAAAATCCCCACCTACTTCCAAGCGCGTGACTTCCATGAGGGGCTCTCGCAATGCAGTTTGTACTCTTGTCCCAATAATCATAGGGCTCTTAAATTCTGTCTACTCACCGAAGTCCATAAAGCTGGCTACCCTGGTATAACCATTGCTTTCAGTATAGGCTATCCTACCGAAAGCGTTCTGCCTTCCTTGACCATCATCTCCAACCGTTGGTTCAGACTTTCCCTTCCTATATCAAAGATACCAAACACTTCCTCTCCGTAATTCATTTTGTCTCTGACCCGCTCCAACCAGACATCATCCTGGTTTCAGTTAACATGACCATACTGTCAAGTTCCCCACAATACTGTCAAGTTACCTCCTACACTCCTCTGTCCTTTCTACGTTGGCGACTGTTCCTAATCAGAACTACCTCACCTCCTCATTTCCCAGCACAGTTCACATCACAACTGTACTTTTGACCAAACCTTCGTATCAATATTTTAAAATTCTCAATCCTGATTTACCTCCCACAGTTTAGAAAACATGGGATCTATCCTCTGCGCCAACCATGAACCCAACCGAAACTGCCTGTAACTTCCTGCATCCGAGCTCTTTCGGTGCTTTCTTCATCCTTCCTCTTATTTCTTCAGTCTTTTTTCAATATGTATTTTCTTCATTCATTCATTATTATTTTCCCGTAGTTTCTTTACCGCATTATTCTTTCAGAAAGATTCTTACCTCCTCCCTACTTGCTTCGCCGTTTTCTTTCTTTTTTTTTTCTGGCTACTTTAGTAACTATCCCGCCTTCATGACCTGGCTATGTTATCAAGCTTTCATTTGGCAGCTTGTTTTTCAAATGGCACTACGTCATTTTATTGGATATTTGGCAGCTTCTAATAAGGGTAAACACAATACGGTTAACACATATAGCAGTGTTGCAAACTGTGAAAGTTTGACCCTTCTTTTGTAAAAAAGTTGCAATTCTTCATGCGTAACGCGGTATAACATTCACAGTTTGCAACACTGCGTTCTGTGCTTCACATATAATGTTTACTATCACTAGAGGATACCACATAGCCAATAAACTGAAACGTTAATATCCACTGAACTGAAGCTAATCACATTTCGAAAACTACATTTTATTTTAGTGCATCGTTTAAGATTTATGGCGAAATATTATTCATTGTATTTACCATTGCATGCAGTCGATTTTGGGTTCCAAATTGCAAACCTTGTGTCTCGAAAACGAAGCGGAATTCGACCGATGTTTATATGAACTTTTTCTCTTGTGATGTCAGGATTCACCTCCGAAGGTTTGTAACCATCTTTTATTTACACCCTGTATATAACATATGAAATTCGAGTAGAGAGGGAATGGACTGCACTAACGTAGTTTCCTTAGGAGAAACGCTTGCATAACTTCACACTTAACACTACAAAAATGTTCTACACATTTTGACTTAAGTCGTCTTCAGTAGAACATAGAAAAGTCACGAGTATATAACTGGTAGAGACAGAAACCAAGATGGCAGATGTCCACATCAAAAACAATTGGTAAACATGTGGGGGGACAGATCCATGACAATCTTCCCGGTATTCTATGTGGGGGGAAGCAGGGTCCCTTGAACCTTTGTGTCACCAGGCACCGCCACCAATAGGCCCGATTGCCTACTTTCTACACACACGTAGTTGCACAACATTGACTTCGATGAAAGTTTGTGTAGCTGTAATCCATACCCTGTCTCCCACCGCAAACACATCCACACGCCATCTCTGGGAAGAAGGCCTTATTCAGGGCTTGAGAACAAAACTGCAACCTACAGTAACCTTTCTTTCTTTCCTGTGTTAACATCCACATTTTCCCTTTACCCCCTGACCTATTTTCTTCGTATAGCCTTTATTCAGTCTCTTTTCTGTTCCGTTCTTAGTCAATTATATAAATTCTCGTTTTTTTTTCTTGCGTTTCCTATACTGACCCCCACTTCTTTTGATTAACTGCAACCTACTCACTTTTCATTGCGCTTTCTACACAGACTCCCACTTTCTCTGACTGCGTTTTCTCTACTGACTCCACTTTTCTGACTGGTTCCTCTGTTGACCCCCTTTTTTTGAAAATGTTGTGTAAATGAGGAGGAGAGGTTTGGAGCAAGGTGGGGTGGGGGGTTACGAGTTATTGAAGATTTAGGCCGGGTTTTATTTTTACGTTCAAACCGTGATTGAAGGCTCCTTTCCACAGGTTGAGGTGTTGGTCGTAAGACGAAGAATACTTATTACAGCAGCCCGGAAAGACAGATTAAAACGGGTATTATGCGGCCTGCTGTGTACGGAGACTGCAGCAACTGCTTTGTTGGTGGCACAAAAGTGGCTATGGTTGTTAATTCGAATATTTAAGGCTCCGCCTGCCTTCCTCATTAAAGGTGTCACAGAATGTACAGTTACTGATAGTTGCCGTGGAAAAAGCAGGTCTTATATCTGGGTCTCTTGCGTATGTGGGCGCTGGTTGGAGGTGGCAAGGGAAAATATTCGTACGGACCAAGAATGTTCCTAAGATAAGGGAAGAAACTATTGAATTCTAATGTAGGTTTTGGAGGAAATATTGATTTTGTCTGGGTCGGATTGAAGAATGTGGAAATGAAAGTGTAGGATTAGTTTGACTTTGGTTTCAGGATGGAACTGGGTGATTAGAGCCGGTAGATTTGGATTGGTGTTGGAAGTGTGGGTGAGTTGAATATGCGAAGATGCACATAGGATCTGCTTGGCTACAACGTTAGATGACTAACCGCAGTTGAGTATAGACTATTGGAGGCGTTAGTTGTAAGTTTCGATTCTAGAGGTAAGGAATTCAGGCGTTGTCCTTCGAGAGCAAGGCAGAAAGTATTATTTTTTTTTTTGGTGTGATAAGGAGATAAGGATTGGAACTTAAATAGTATAAATACTGCGTATGGTTGGTAGGTTTTATGTGAACGGAAGCAGTGAGGGTGGCGTTTTCTAGAGTGATGTCCATGTCAAGGAATTTTTTTTTTTTTTAATTGATTAATTGAATTGGATAATAGGGAACTACTTCATCTATTCTAGGTATATGTTGAAGGCTGTAAAGTGCAAATGTCTCCTAAAAAAAACGGGTGGAAAGTAGTGGAGTTAAAAGTTGATTGGCAAGAAATCGTCTTTAAACTTGTCTGTGAACGATTGTCTCAGAAAGGAGCCATTTTTGTATCCATAGCTGTACCTCGGATCTAAAGGTAGTGTTTGTTGTCGAAGGTGAAGTTGTTACCGATAAGAACTATGTTGGCCAGATTAAAAAGGAAAGCTGTGGTTGAGATGTGAGGTTTGGGTGTCTGGTTGAGGAAGAATTCCAAAGCTGCTAGGCCATGGACGTGAAGAATATTAGTGTACAAGAAAGTAACATCTATAATAATCTGTATGTCAGAAGGGAGAGGCGGTAATTTGACGTATTATTTGTAGGAAGTTTTCGCTGTTGCTTATGTAGGCAGGCAGTGCTGGAACATGTGGTAGTAGGAAAGAATGTTCAACAAACATAAAAACAAGAAAACTTTGTTTCGCTCAACTAAAGTAATGGCAGCATTCGTACTCTGTTGGTCGTGACATTGAACGTCTCCCATACTGTACAGGCTATCTTCTCTAGATATCAGCCTGTTTCACAAGAAATTTAATAACACAGCGCTCCTGCTTAGCTACAGACACACTACCTGCGTCTATGGAACCATGGACGACCAAGGGAGAATTACAGAGGATAGGGCCCCTGGCACGAATAGAGTTGTCACTATTACTCGATGTTTTAGAGATAAGTCTCGGTTATTCCATGTAGTTCTATATTTTTTAGCTACAGTTGTTCAGTCTAAAATTAGGTAATGAAACTATTCTGGTTTGCTACTTAAAACAGGATAATACCTCATTATCTAACCATAATAACCATAGAGTGTAGCAAGTCACGGTCTACAGCTGTGCAGGTATTCTAAGTACAAATACCGCTGCTGTTGACATCCTAATTCAAATTTTCCCTCAGTTCTTCCAGGCGAATGTTGAGATTATATTTTGAATTACAGGTGAGGGCCAATAGCTACCCATTTATCCTTTCAGTTAGGAGAAAGACTGTACCTTCGGATAGTGCAAAATCTAGACATATAAAGTTTCTAGATTATAATATTTTGAGGTTCTCGTTCATTCTTTCTCTTCAGTGCTTGAAAAATGAAAAATGCTGTGTTCTTCCGTAATTTGATCTACGTAGTCTGGAACTTATTGTGGTTGTTATGCTGCTTGTATTACGTTGTGGTTATTGGTATGTAGTGTAAATGTTATAATTTGATTATCGCATAACATTAATACGATGAGGCCTTGTACAATCTTTAGGAAAACTCAGCTATTACTTAATTTTAAGCGCTGTTTTTCTTCCACAGGATTTGTAAAGAGCGGCTGACGGGAGGAGATCGTGTATAACCGACAGAAGGCGTGAAAGAAACATTTCGTTATGCAGTGAACAGTAATGGCTGGTGTCTACTCCTCAACTAGTGATGATCTGTTTTATTCCTTTACATCTTCTTCAACTTTGCATTTCTTTCTTATGGTTTTTATAAATCTCTAATGTATTAGAACAATTATTCTTATACTACTAGGGAATCAACATTATTTGTGTGTGTGTATATATATAGTATAACAGCAGTATAATAGTTTTTTAAAAGATTATATGAATTTGAACTTATTGTGTGTGATTTAGATTATGTATATGTGATATGGATTCGTTAATAAAGATTCTCATTTTAGAATTTTTTTTAACGTTATTTTACGTTAGGGTTCCATATTTTGCTTAAATCTTTGGTATTCTAGAGGCCAAGGAAGTTCAATTTTTCGTTCAAGGGAAAAGAAATAGGTCTGAAAACTTTGAAAACACCTCAAAAAAATTAGAAAATATTTTTAGTATATGATTTTTTCTGTTCGGTACGTGAAATTTAATTATAGAGAAAAGCATGGTTATTATGTTTATTTTTCCCCTGACCAAATATAAACATTTACAAAAATGCTTTACAATGTAACGAGTAAGAGTAATTTACCCTGGTAAATTGTTATTGGTCATTCCATGTCAAAATCAACGAGGCCCACAACTCGAATTTTTTTCGTAATTTAATTTTTAAGGCCTTTAGGCAACTTTGGCTAAGGCCGTCCCACAACTCGACCATCACGAATCTCAATTAAATTCACAGTATTTTTTCTACCTATGAAGTGAGTCCAAGGAAAAATATTTTCAAATTTTTCGACCGTAAATTTGTCACAGAAAACACTATGAAATCGAAAAAATTAGAAACGATGCTCGGGTATTTATAGAGTTCTGCTTGGTCTCATTTTAAAGTTCTTTGAATTGCCTTTAATTTGATATGCTACTTGACAGGTTTTGCTGACAACTATAAGACAAGAGTATATGTTTACGGGTAAAATTGGTGCGCAGAGGTATTAGATCCCGGGCTTCATAATGGGGTCCAAGGTCTCATAAAATTGAACATGGGACCCATTTTTGAAAAATGATATATTTAAATTTTACTTTCCCTTAATTATTCTGGGATTGTCATAGGGGAATGTCCAAACCTGTTTCTGAATATTTCCAAAGCCCAGTCCAATCACGTAAAGAGAGGTGAAATAATCTACACATATGAACCCTTGCAGCGCAGCGCCAGGCTCTAACATGCTAGTTTTATGTAAATTTCAACAAGGATACTATTAGTTTTGGGGAGATTAATCCTAAGCGAAGAACTTTAATATAAACCCTAAGATAATAATAAAAAACACATGCGTATTTGTAATTAATATGTACGTAAGAAAAGAAAATAATATGCAGTTTCTTAAAAATCATTTCACGGTAGACAATAAATACCTTATTAAATACTTATTACGAATCGATACATACTGCATTCACTTGCTGGCACTGGATTGCTTCTTTATCAGCTGATAGAGAAAGCTGGGAATTCCCAACTTCACGACCTTCAAGGTCATGCTTTAACAGCGGCACACACATTCATTAATGTGTTTCCTAAGCCTAAATCTGCAAAACTTTTCTCCTGTGCCAGTTTAACTGTACTTCAAAGTATACTTTGGTTTCAAAATCATCCTGGAAATGGTGGCGAAAGCTTTTAAAACTCATAACTTTTAAATTTACACGTCTTATATACCAATTGTTTATAATAAAATACGTGTTGTTTTTCTTTGCATTAGGGGTAAGTTTAATCCGTTAGTCTGTTTAATCAAATCATAGTGACCTGGAAAAAAATAAATGTTAGAAAAAGTTCTTAAAATAGGTGGGAAATAGTATTTTGGAGACACCATACCTTGCGGTGCGAAAAGTAGAAGAAATAATGAATATAGGAAGTAATTTTACGTAGACAGATACTCCAATTTTTGTCTGAAGGTTCATACACGAATTTTCTCCTACTGTAAAAGATGAATTTTCGATTTTTTTCCGGCTTTTTTGGCATTCTGGATCACTGTGCGTCGGATAGAAAAACAAGTAATTAAAAAGTATAGAGCGTTTCCACGCGTCACGAACTGACATTCAGAATACACTTTTCCAGAGTAATTGCCTTATAACATCTCTGACAAATTCCAAAAAGGCGACTTCATCACATTGTATAATAGCAAAGACATTGCAGATTAGGTTTCCGGTGAAAGAACACGTAAACAGCAAAAACATCATATTTTTTAGTGTTAAAGTTTCCTCACGAACTAACATTTTTGCAACCCGCACTTACACTCTGACATACATTTCCCCCGAACTCTGTGAAAGTAAGGGCCCAACAAAATTTTCTAATATACCACATCAAACAGTTTATTTTTTTAAAATCCAGAATATATAAATAATATAAGCGTACAGGAGGAAAAAGAACAGCGT